>CAWUDS030002973.1:0-225774 GCA_963859935.3 Lathyrus sativus
TCATAGAATTGGAGCAATTATAATCACTCTTCGAGGTTCTCATATTCCTTTTACCACAAGGATATCTTTTGATTGTACAAATAATATGACAGAATATGAAGCATGTATCCTTGGTCTTGAAGAAGCCGTTGATCTCAGAATCAAGAATCTTGATGTCTTTGAAGATTCATCTCTAGTTATCAATCAAATCAAAGGTGAATAGAAAACTTGTCATGCGGGTTTGATCCCATACAAAGATTATGCTAGGCAATTATTGCCTTTCTTTGATAAAGTTAATTTCCATCATATACCTCGAGAGGAGAATCAAATGGCTGATGCTTTGGCCACCTTGTCCTCCATGTACTAGGTAAATTTATGTAACTAGGTACCTCAAATTATGATCAGACGTCTGGATAAACCTGTTCATGTTTTAGTAGAAGAAGAAGAAGGATATGATAAGTTATGGTATCATGATATCAAGTGTTTTCTCTAGAGTCAAGAATACCCAGCTGAGGCATTCAGTAAAGATAAGAAGACCTTAAGAAGATTGGCACATAACTTCTTTCTCAATGGATATGTGCTATACAAAATAAATTACAACATGGTCCTACTCAGATGCATGGATAGACACGAAGCAGACATGTTAATGCAAGAAATCCACGAAGGGTCCTTTAGTACTCATGCCAATGGATATTCTATGGTCAAGAAGATGCTTAGAGATGGTTACTATTGGTTAACAATGGAATCTGATTGCTGTCAATTTGTTAAAAAGTGTCATAAATGTCTGATTTATGCGGATAAAATGCATGTGCCTCCGACTCTACTCAATGATATTTCGTCTTTGTGGCTTTTCTCTATGTGGGGAATTGACATGATTGGCATGATTGTGCCAAAAGCTTCAAACAAGCTTTGTTTCATTCTGGTAGTTATTGATTACTTCACCAAAAGGGTCGAAACAACTTTCATACGCTAATGTGACCAAGTAAGTGGTTGTCCGGTTTATCAAGAAAAAAATCATATGTCATTATGGTATTCCAAGCAAGATCATTACTAACAATGGTTCAAACTTGAACAATAAGATGATGATAGAACTATGTGAAAGCTTTAAGATTGAACATCATAATTATTTTCCTTACAGACCCAAGATGAGCGGGGCTGTTGAAACTACAAATAAGAATATTAAGAAGATGGTTGTAACCTACAAGGATTGGCATGAGATGCTCCCTTTTGCTTTGCATAGATATCGGAAATTCGTCCGTACATCAACAGGGGCAACCCCTTTCTCCTTAGTCTATGGCATGGAAGTAGTGCTCTCTATAGAAGTTGAGATCTAATTAATGAGAGTCTTGATGGAAGCCAAGTTGACAGAAGTTGAATAGTGTCATAACGGATATGACCAGTTGAATCTAATTAAAGAGAAAATAATGACAGACTTATGTCATGGTTAGTGTTGCGGTGAGAATTGGATATCAAGCTATTGATTAACTTGAATCTTTAATTCATTGAATTCACAACTGGACTTGAATTTATCCATAGGAAAGGTCTAAAGAGAGAAAGAACCTTTTGCGCGATGTAACAACAACGCTAAGAGATTCGGGGATCGGGGTTGGTTATGCACAGAGTAGGTATTTCACATCCTAAACATCTGTAGTACTCTACAGGAACCTTTTGTTTGTTTGTATGCTAATACTTGCTAAGTGTTTGCTATGGATTGGGTAAAAGGTGTAGGTTAAGACCTAGGGATAGTTTCTAAATTTGCTCGTAAAGATATCGCATCTTCTGCCAACGTATCCTAACTAGGATAGAATCAGAACAATCGTAGTTCACCTCACTACTGATGAAGAACACTTGATTACGATCAAGGTTCAAAGGGGAACAAACATTACAATGCTTGTGTAGAGTTTAAGAAAAACTCTCTAGATCTAAGTTGGACACTCAAGAAAGGGAAGTAAGTAATCATCTCCATGATTCTTACATAGAGTTAACAAATTCTATCCTAAGTTCTAATTGAAAGAGCACTCCTAACAAGGGGTAGCTTTTTAGACTTAAGCAAAGTCCAATGGGTAGGTTCTAACTCATCTAAGTGGGTAGATGACTTAACAAAGTCAGGAGAGGGTAGCAGGCTATCTATGACCCAAAGGTCAACAAAGATACTTTCCTTTGTAAGGATAGAAGGGGAGGCAACTTGGGTGAGAACTAAAGAGTTCCATCCCTTGGGGAAATTAAACTTAGCAAGGCACAAAACAATCAAACAGGATGAATACAAGAAACATGGTTACCACCAAGAATAAACAAGCATGTTACAACAAGCAAAGATTTCAGATAGGATGAATGGTTACAACCAAAGCATGCAAGCGTATGACAATAGGCAAGCAAAGATGAGTTCTTACAATACTCAATGAAAGATAAAGACTTAAGCAAATCTTGACAAAGATGAAGGTAACGACCAATGCAAATAAGTCAAACATCAAGGGGATATTACATGGAAATCAAAATGAATCAAACATAATGCTCACTAGCAACAAGTAATTGTAATTACATACACAAAGGTTGACAAACATAGAACTCACATCACAACAACCAACTTTAAGAAAAATAGGTCAAAAGTTTGAAAAGATTAGGAGGGTAAAAACCCTAAAAGAAGCATGAACGTTTTCAATGCAAAGTTGTTTTCAAAAAAGAGTTTTTTAGAATATTAATGCACCACATGAAAATATACACAAATACGAGATAGTTGCAAAAAGAACTGATAAAAAATAATAAAAAATGAAGAAGTTATGATCTTTAGAAAATTAATAACAATTAAATAAAAAACAAGAGAATTAATGATAAAAGGAAAGGGGAGGCGCTTGGTGGGTGTTGAACCCACCACCTCATGGTTGCCAGCTGAAAATTTTTCCAAATGGGCCAAGGCGCGCGCTTATTAATTTGGAAGGAAAGAAAGACAAAAAATATGAAAACATGGCAAAATGGAAAATAAATAAAAGGGTTGATCTCCACTGTGGATCGAACCCAGGATCTAGAGGTGCAAGGCGTATGAGAGAGTGAAGGTTTAACCACTGGGGTGGCGATACATCCGTGTATTTTTCCACCCCTAAAACTTAAGTACTCATCAAAGCAAGTGGATTGTACCAAGGCAAGGTGAACATGAGAACAAGCCAAAACATGAAAAACGGTAACCATGTAAATCATTCAAAACTTAACCAAATTGAACAAAATTTTAGCCTATCTCACATGAAATTTCGCAAGGAATACCTTGGTAATCTCAGTTTTCTCAGAAAATGCACACAATTAAAAATTCGAAGGCCAATGCAAACTGAAGCTTATGCAATGTAAAAGAGTAGCTACAGCTCATAATAGCAAGGTTTAATGATATGCAATGGTATGCACAAGTCATAAATACATTATTCATGGAATTTGGATGCAAGAATCATGCAAAGATCGCTTCAAACAAAAACTGGTGTGTGGACTGTCATGATGTGAACAAGAATTGCTTAAAATGTTGTTTTTAGCCAAAGAGCAAAAGAGTAGGAATTCAATGATATAGTCTACATAACCATTATACACAAAGTGATTCATACATAATCAACTGTTCAAACATGATGCAAGAACTGATCAAGAACAAATTTCAAGCAAAAATTTGGTATATGAAAATGGCAAAAATGAAACACCAAAGTTGAAATGTTGTTTGGCAAATGAAAATAGTTCATGATGCAGCCTATGTCCTCATCATACACAACATGATTCATGCACATTAAATCAAAGATTCAAACATCTTGCAAGAGATTAACACAAATGATGGCAGATGAAGTTGGAACAGAAAAAAAGAAGCTGATAGCAAAGATTATGACAGTCAAGATCAAATTCAAACCATCCACACATATGCAACTTTGCAATGCATTTACAAAAGCAAAATATCTAAGCAATTTACATCAGTTCAAACAAAATTGGTCTAACCTTGACAGTTTAGCAGTTATGCATTCATGGACTAAGCAATTAACAAATTGGTTCCAACATGCAAAGGACTCATATACACAACAACATCAATTAGTCCTCAAAGTAAAAACATGCCAAACATATCAAATTTATCAAGCTTTGAAAATGATGGTTACAACCATAGGAATAAAGACCTAGTCAGATTTCTAACAAGAACAACATGCTAGCAACAAGGAAATAATATGACAGTTAGCACCAACAAGGCCTGTCATCAACAGCTCGCAAATGCAAACTTGACAAAAGCTGGAAATAAGGCAACATCATAGCAACACAAACTTGACAAAGTTAAAAAAGGAATCAAGGCATCATGGTAGCAAAACATGGCAATATCAATGATCAATAGCTAGCCCTAATTCTATATGCACATATTATTTTGCAAAACACATGTCAAATGCTAATCTACAATAAAATGGCACCATGGCAATTTCAAATGAAACCAGGCATATGGCAGCAAGTATGGACTTCACAAAATGGCAAGGTTGGCATACATCACCAATCAGTCATAACCCCTAATGCACACAACAGTTTGCAAGTTTATCAAAGGTATCATGGCAGTCAAGTTCAAAACAGAATGGCACACATTGTGTTCAGGGTATATGCAAGTTCTTCACAAAGATACAACATCAAGACAATGGATTTGAGCATGGCATATTATACATCTTGCAGCAAAAGGCATAACAGAAATTGTTCCATGCTATATTAAAACAACAAAGATCAAACATATCAAGAGCAAGGTCATGCTGGACACAAACAGATGAGATGCTCTAAAGCAAATCAACATCCTAACAGCAGCAACAACAAAATGTTCATGAAGACAGCTCAACATCCAAATCCAATTGCAAGCAACAGTTATGAATTGAAGACCCCCTAGAGTTCACACATGACTTAGGTACAATAATACATCATGAAATAGCCAACAAACACTTACACATGATATGATCAAGGCATATACAAAAACTGGCAGATTTGCACATAAGCTACATTTTGCATTCAAATACCAATCATGTCAAGTATGTTTATGACAGAAATAAAAAGGATAGTAACCTCTAACCTTTTGTAGACCTCTGAGCAAGCTTGTTGCAATATGGAATGCCTTGAGAAAACTCCAGCAGTTGTCCAACTCTGCTTTGATGAAAACAACCCTTGCTTGCACTTGAAGGAACTTGTGACAAATCTCAAAATGAATGAGGATGAGGTTGTTTTATGTTATGGACAGTTGGGACATCATATATTAAAGGTGTATGGATGGTTAGAATGATTAAAACAGGTCTGGACAGAGGTTTCTTTGATTTTGTGTGTGAGGTCAAACTTTGCTTGGTGGAAAGTTGACTTTTGGGAAAATGGAGTTTTTGAGTGGTTTAAGAGTATGAACACCTTCCACACATCATTTGTGGACTACGTAGATGGTTTTTGAAGGATTGGAGTGTGTGGAAATGGATTTGGGAAGCCAACTGCCCAAGGCAAATTTTGATGAAACTTGGGAATTTGAAAATGAGGCAAGCAAGAAGGGAAGGAGAGCTATGGCTTTCTCTTGGTTCTAAGAGTGCTCCGGTGTATGTAGTAACATAGAAGGAGCCTCTATTTATAGGAAAAATGAAGGGTGAGGGCAGATTTTTAACTTGGCACGTTTGGAGGGAGTTTGAAAAAGTAACTTTGCTTGAGGTTTTGATGCAGCTGTAAATTCAGATCTTTGGCTCAAGCTGATCCATTGCTCAAGTGGCATGAATCACATAATAGTGATTGGAGTGGCTAGGCAGTAGGAGGGCTGTTTGCTGCAAGTGTCCCATAAAGTTTCTCTTTCTTCCTTTTCTTTGATTAAAATAATCCCACTTGCCTCCAACTTGCAAGACTCACTAAACCTCCTTATTTTATGCATTTCTTCCTCTCATATCCTCTAAATATCAGATAGAAATATGATCCAAGGGCTGAGAATAGCTCAAGTGATCAAAGGATGAGATTGTGAAAAATTGAAAGTGTTGGACTCAAGTGTTGAAACCTCATCTTGTTGAATTCATAACTCTCAGCTCATAAGGGCTATGGAGGAGTTCAAATACATTTTGGAAAGCCCTCATGTATCTCTACAACTTTCATGATTTCATGAGTTTCAGATTCCCAAAGGAACTTGGCCAAAAAACCTCTCAAAGTTGCTGAAAAACAAGCCTAAAAGTGAAATAACTTAGAATTTTTATAAGTTACTTTTCCTTCTTGTAATGAATTTGGTCGTAACTCCAAATCTATGCATTTTCTGCTTATGGACCACTGTGGGACTTTTGTAGGACTTGTCAGGAGCTTTCCAATGAGCTTTGAACCAACTTAATTGGATGTGTGGTTAAGGAGTTATGGTCTTGCCCCTTTCAAAACCCTAATTCCCGATTTTTGCGATTACTCCCCAATCCTTGATCCAATGGTCATGAAACTTAATGGGTAGGTGCAATATGTCATTAGGAACATTTTTTATTCCCTCCTTGATGTCAAATTCCTTATGAGTGAAGATTTGACTTTTCGGTCAACCGAACGATCGATCGGTGACTACCGAGTCGACTGTTGATGCTCCGGGTCTTTTGAGGCCTTGAAACTTCTTGAGTAGACATTACCAAGCCATATGAACTTTATGGACCATGATCCCACCATTATAACACCTTTTAAATCAAAAGTCAAACCACAGTTGACTTTTCCTGCTCGAAAACCCTAATCGGGTACCCTGAACTGCACTGTCCTTGATTCTTGGGTGACAACCTCAAATTGGATTCATACTTGATCCAATGGAGCATGTTTGATGATGTGGAGACTTTTTTCATGGAGAACCAATCCAAAATGTTGACTAATTAACCGTCGAAACCTCGATTCTCGGTTGTACGGAACCCTGATTTTTGTATCTTAACAAATACAAACTTGAAATAGGTTAGGGTTAGATAATCAAATGAATATGATCCTAAGATGATGATGAAAATCTAAGGGGTCAAAATTTGGGGTATGACAGTTGCCCCCATTTAAATACTTTCACTAGATGACAATCCTTATAGAATCATAGTGAAAGGTATTTAAATATAGCGAACCAAAAATTTTGTCCCTTAGATCCGATGGTATGCAAAAGGGAAAATGCGAAAATTCCATGAATCTAAATGATGCTTGAATGCAAGACAGATGCAGACACACGAGCAAAGATAAAAGAACGACAATACATCGAGTAACTACTCACGAGGTACCCAACACTCTGGGGAAAGATCCAAGGCAAAACAAAGCAAAGTAGTTCAAACGTGACTAAAGATGCTGCCCAAAGGAAATCTTTCACACAGGGGACACAAATTCCAACAGGGAGGACAAATCTTCATTGGGGAAAAGGAGACATACACTCTGCTGGGGAAGAAGGCAATTCTCCACCGGGGAAACGAAATACAAGAGACGCAAACCTCACTGGAGATAACCAAATGAGGAATTTCCTATAACGAAGAGTTCGAACGGGATCTTCAGGAAAAGAACAGAAACAAGACCAAACGCACTGGGGATGCTAGTATCCACTAGATCTCCGAGACTCGAATGGGAAAGCAACGGATTTGCTGGGAACACTGGTGACGACTAGAACAACAAACGGTTTCAAATGGTGATAGTTCCCACTAGACTTACTGGGGGTGATGGTGACGACCAAAACAATGATACCGATAACGATTGGATTTTAAACAGTGCCAGTTGTCGCTACGCGAAAAATGACACAGAGTCGCCACCGGATTTTATTTATCCCAAGGAGGGAAAGGGAAATAGCGATAAAACCTTTGGGAAAAGAGCGTGGCCATCGCAACCAAGTCTTAGGGTTCGGGAGTCGGTTATGCGAGGGGAAGGTGTTAGCACCCCCTCGCATCCATCGTACTCGATGGGAACCTCCTTGGTTGTTTGGCGTGAATGGGTGTTTTGTTTTAAGAGTTTGCTTGTTTAGAGAAAAGAGGGGTCGGTTTATTTATTTTAATGCTCGCCAAGGATTGTGCCCCTTGTGCCTACGTATCCCCACTTAAAAGAAGTGAAGAATCAGAGCTCCTTAGTTCGGAGGCTTACGAAATAGTTGTTTGTTGGTTGATTTTATACCTTGAAAAAGGGTTTTCTTTATTGATGCCCTAAGGCGAAAAATAGTTTGATGAGTTGATGTTATTTTTAGGTTTTTCTTAGGGAAGAATCTATTCTTGATTAGGATTATACAAAAGACTTTGGATAGATATGAATGTCTCGAATAACTAAGTCGAGCGCCTTGTATTCAAAACATTCGGAACGAGTGTAGGAGGACTCCATTCTCATTCCTTCTCTACCACTTTAAAGCTCATGGTGCATAATTCTAATCGTATATTTTATTGTGTTTTGGATTTTTTACGAGAAAAAGGGTCACTTGATGTTGGATCAAGGTTTATTGTTTGTAAAGATATATTTGAAGCGATACGGACAAGGTCGACGGTGATACACAAGGCAATCGACTTACAAGGTTAAAAATAGCTCGATAAAATCGAGAGTTTGTTTTTAAAAATGGTTTTTGGGAATCAAAAGTCACCAGGGACAATAGCAATATTCACACTATAATCATACAAACATATGGGATTAGTCGGCTAAAAAAATTGAGACATGCAAAAAAAAATGGCGAACTCCTTGAGAAAATTTTTTTTGGAGGTAAAATATCAAAAAAAAAAGTGAGAAAACAGTGGTGTAACACGGGTGGCCGTGTTGTGTGACACGGCCCGTGTCAGGAGGTGCCTGCAACAAGGAGTTTTTAGGGCTTGACAGAGGTGTGACACGGGTGGCCGTGTTGTATGACATGGCCCGTGTCATAAGGTCTAGGACAAAACAAATTTTTAAGGCCAAACAGAGGTGTGACACGGGTGGCCGTGTTGTGTGACACGGCCCGTATCATAAGTCCAGGATATTTTATGGTAAGAAATCTCAAACAGAAGCACAACACGGGTGGCCGTGTTGTGTGACACGGCCCGTGTCAGGGGTCCTGGGCGTTTTATGTCATGAAAATGCAAACAGATGCGCAACACGGTCGGACGTGTCGTGTGACACGGCCCGTGTCAGGCTACCAGAGCAAAAACCCTAACTTTTTTCTTGGTTCTCTTTCGTTTTTATGGCTTCTTAAAAATGGTTTCTTGGTCCCTATTAGGACCTTACATGATATATACAGTACCACAACACACAAGAGAATAAATTAAATGAATATAAAAGCAAAAAGTAAAGGGAGAAAGGTTTGAAGAAATGGATACCAAGAGCTTTCTATCCTTCTTGCAAGTACTCCAATGACCTTTGTTGGATGTGCTCTCCACTCTTCACTCTATGTTGTGAAGATTCTGCTTCTCAATGGTCCTCTTATGCTTCTATATCACTCTCTTTTTTCTGGTTTTTCTTCCTTTCTATTTTTCTGGTTTTTTAGGGTTTCTATTGCTCTCTCTATTTTTCTGGTTTGCAATGTGTGTAGAATGGATGTTGAATGAATCAAGAGTCCTCCCCTTTTGTTTACAGCCCCCCTCCTTTTATCTCAGCTCCTCTAGGGTTTTCTCTTCTCCCCACATATCAGATTTTTAATGGAGTGGTGTCTCTTACCACCTTTTCTCATGCCACTCTCTTTGTTTCCATTTCCATGCAAGAGCTATGCTGCATTTTTGCTGTCGCACTTTGCCTATGCTGTTTTTTCTGCAGCACTTTGTGCCTTGCACCCATTTTGTTGGCTTGTGCTTGGACAGCCCTTGTGGTCAATGCTACCACCTTTGACAGCATTTTGAAAATTTTGATATGTAGAAGCATTGTCACATGTTATTCCTTTGGTCTTGTGACTTGTGATCTTATGACATGAAGAAATTTGTCACCTCTTGCATGGGACTGTTTTGCCATGATTAAACATGCATAATCTTGGTCTTAAAACATTCCAATCTTGATTTAATTCTTGCATATTTCTTGGATGTTTGTAAGCATAATGTGGACTTGGTGTGGCATTACCATAACATGAATTTGATTAGAAGCTTGGGTTAAGACTAGAAGTAGCTTATTTTTCTAAGCATTATCAAGTGCTTGAGACTTTGCAATAAATGTGACATTTTTGCAAATGTCATGAAATTTTTCTTTGCCGTATTCTTGAATCTAGTCTTGACTTCATTAATCTTGAACTTTGAATTATGCACTTGTGATCTTGACTCATGCTTTGTAAATTTGAACTCCACTTGATCAAGAATTTGAAACAAAATTGGGTGAAGCTATCTTGAATTATGCCTTGCATTTCATGGTCATTAGGAATATATCTTGCATATCCTAATATTTTGTCAAGTAACTTCTTGAAGAAATCCACATGAGTAGACTTTCCAATTTAGATCAAACCTTAGATAATGAACCTTTTCTTCCATGTAGTCCAAGATAGACAAGTTATCTCATTTGAAATGGAAAATGACAAATCGACCCAATCCGTACCCACATGCTCGATATGCAATAAAATGATGTATGATATGGCGAATGTAGGGTATAAAGGCTAAAGGCGAAAATGAGGGTGTGACAGCTGCCCCTATTTAATCCTCTTGGACCTGAATGTCTGGAGGGTAAAGGTGCTCGAAAATTCATGGTAGAAGAGAATTAAATACTAGAATACCCGAGATTTTTGATTGGAGAGGTATGGGGTGAAAGTAAACAATCAACGAGATGGCTTGAAAAAGGCGTCTGTTAGTGAACATGGTTAAGGGGAATATGATGATATGCTTGAGATGCAATGCGGAATGAACATGAGTGCTTTGCCAGCCGGAAAAAAAAAAGTGACTTTTTCATAATATGGGACTATAATTAGCCACGAGATATTCCTTCTACAAAAGATAGAGAGGACTCAGGAGATATAGAAATATTATGTGATATTCCTTCTACGAAAGATAGAGAGGACTCAAGAGATTGGATGGTGAGATATTCCTTCTACAAAAGATAGAGAGGACTCTAGAAAGTGATTTTCCTCTTACAAAAGGCAAGGAGGACTCCCGACAAAAGGTTTGGAGAAAATGCTTCCTTCTACAAAAGGTAAAGAGGACTCCAAAACAAAAGCTTTGAAGACAGTATTCCTTCTACAAAAGGTAGAGGAGACTCCTTTGGGAGAATACGATCGTATTTCCTTCTGTCACGGCAGAAAGGACTCCAGAACAAAAGGTTAGGAGAAAATTTTCCTTCTACAAAAGGTAAAGAGGATTCCCGAACAAAAGGTTAGGAGAAAAATTCCTTCTACAAAAGGTAGATAGGAAACTCACTTAGGAGAGGATGGTCGTATTTTCTTTTGCGAAAAGCAGAAAATATTCCTGAACAAAAGGTTAGGAGAAATATTCCTTCTACAAAAGGTAGGCAGGATACTTACGAAAGGTAAGCTGACAAGAACCTGTACAAAAGGTACGAGAGGTCTTATTGAAGGTAAGTTGAATCTGTTGCGAAAGGCAAGGCAGGGATATTTAGAAAAGACTCACAAAAAGTAAGTTGAGGGCAATAACCATCCTCCTACAAAAGGTAGAGGAGACTTGTATAGGGTATTGGAACATCATTTGATCTCACAGGCACAACGACAGAGATGACATTCTTTAAGTATGGTGACCATTCAGTTCTTGGCCACATAGGCATCAAGCGTCAAAATAGGTCGAAGATACCCAAAACAAAGTTTTGTCGCATGTAAAAGACAGCGAGAAACGCTTACAAAAGGGAAGCGAAAGGAAAAGATCTCACGCAAAAGGCAATGAAATCCCTTACGAAAGGTAAGGTGATAAAATATCTCATGAAAAAGGCTCAAAAGGAACTACAAAAGGTAAGTGAATGGATAAACACTCCAAAAGGATCCTGCCAGGATTTCTACAGGAAATTCGCATCTTTGAGAATGACTGGCTAAGCACATGTACTGATGCAGCATGTATGCAAAAATATTAGGGACGTAAAGACATGAAGGTTAGAGGTGATAATTTATGCCAAGTGATTGGGCTTTGATTTGGGGCGTCGAGTTTGACTTCCCAACATCCTCGTGACGAAGTTTGGTTCATCTCTAGATGGTCTTATCAGACAAGTTGTGCTGGCCAGTTAGGTTGCCCTTGATTTGGTCAAGTCCCAAGCGAACTTTATGATCAGATGATGCTTAGTGTACACGTGCGCCTACTAGAGATCGTTTTTACCCTTCATACACCTAAGTCGAAGAGCAACTTTATGCTTTCTTTTGTTATTATTATCGTTATCCTCTAATTTTCAATGCAATATTTATTAAGAATGAAAGTTCCACTTTTTGCAAACATAGAAGAAAATAAATGTGACACACGAATTGATGAAAGAGATTTTTATTGATGATAAAGTAACCCATAAATGGGTAATTTTACATAAGGATACAATTTCTAAAAGAGGTAATTGCAAAAAAATATGATAAAAAGCACGGTGGCAATGTGAAAAGGGATCGGATTTCCTCTGAGTTCCAATTCTGCTATGATCCCTATGGCCTTGAAGCTTCTCGTACATTGCCTCTGAGGAAGGTGGATGGATTGATCTTCCCCATGTGTAGTTCTCCTTATTCTGATGATGAGCTCACATAATTTTCGCAGACCTCAGTCTTTTCTTTTTTAGGTCCCTAACTTTTGCCTAGACCGCCCTTTCGGGCTTTCAGTCTACCGGGATACCCATTTTTTTGCCCAAGTTGCCCCTAAGGGTTCTCAACTTATCGGGTATTATTATTTTATTTTTTTAACCCTATTTTTTTCCTGGACTTTCCTTTTTGTTGTCCACCGGGTCTGCTCTCAAGCGTAGTATTTTTTGACTGCGTCTGCATTTACAAGAGATGACAGATCTTCACCGTCCATGTTGGATAATATCAAGGACCCTCCAGAGAAAACCTTCTTTACAACATATGGACCCTCATAATTAGGTGTCCGTTTGCCCCTTGGGTCTGTGTGGATTGGCAGAATCTTTCTCAATACCAAGTCTCCCACTTCGAAATCTCGAGGGCGAACTTTCTTGTCAAACGCCCTTTTCAACCGCTTTTGGTAAAGCTGGCCATGGCAGATGGCTGCCATGCGTTTTTCATCAATGAGATTAAGTTGATCAAATCTCGCCTGCACCCATTCTGCTTCGTCAAGCTTGACATCAGTCAGATTTCTCAGGGAAGGGATTTCTACCTCAACAGGGAGTACCACATCCATGCCATAAACAAGAGAAAATGGAGTTGCCCCAGTAGAAGTGCGCACTGAAGTGCGATAGCCATGCAAAGCAAATGGTAGCATTTCATGCCAATCTTTATATGTTTTCACCATCTTCTGAACAATCTTCTTGATGTTTTTGTTCGCTGCTTCAACGGCACCATTCATCTTCGGGCGATATGGTGATGAGTTGTGATGCTCGATTTTGAAGCTTTCACACAATTCCTTCATCATCTTGTTATTGAGATTTGAACCATTGTCGGTAATGATTTTTTTTGGGACCCCATAACGACAAATGATTTCCTTTTTGATGAAGCGAGTGACCACTTGTTTGGTGACATTGGCATAAGATGCGGCTTCCACCCATTTAGTAAAGTAGTCAATGGCCACTAAGATGAAACGATGACCGTTTGAAGCAGTTGGCTCGATGCGTCCAATCACATCTATGCCCCACATGGCGAAAGGCCAAGGCGACGTCAAGACATTCAGAGGAACTGGCGGCACATGTATCCTATCTGCATAGATATGGCATTTGTGGCATGTTTGCACGTGACAATAGCAATTAGTTTCCATTGTCAACCAATAATAACCAGCTCTCAAAATCTTCTTAACCATCGTGTGTCCACTGGAATGTGTACCAAAAGAACCTTCATGGATTTCGTTTATGATCCGGTCGGCTTCGTGTCTATCCACGCATCTGAGCAAGACCGAGTCATAGTTTCGGTTGTAAAGCACATTTCCACTTAAGAAGAATTTGGATGAAAGCCTTCTTAAATACTTCTTGTCTGTGATGGAAACATTTTCTAGATACTCTTGCTTTTCTAGATATCTTTTGATATCATAGAACCAAGGTTGGTCATCGGTTGCTAACTCTGCTTCCAGACAGTGGGCAGGCTCATCAAGATGTTCAATACGGATAGAGGGTGCCTCATTCTTCCATTTAACTTTGAACATGGATGACAATGTGGCAAGAGCGTATGCCAATTGATTGCTTTCTCTAGGAATGTAATTGAAAGTAATCTCATCAAAGTATGGGATTAACTTTAAGACGTGAGCCCCATACGACACTAATTTGTTGTCACGCGCTTTCCAGTCGCCTCTGACTTGGCTGATGACTAGAGCTGAGTCCCCATACACCTCCAGAATCTTCATTCTATGGTCAATAGCGGCTTCAATTCTGAAGATACATGCTTCATATTCTGCCATATTGTTGGTGCATTCGAAACATAATCTTGCGGTGAATGGAATATGGAAACCGGTAGGAGAGGTGAGGATTTCCCCTATCCCATTGCCTTGAGCATTTGCGGCACCATCGAACACGAGCGTCCATCGCGATCCTGGTTCGGGTCCTTCGTCTGGGCCTAACGTTTCATAGTCTCTGACAAACATGATATCTTCATCAGGGAAGTCAAAACGCATCGGCTGGTAATCTTCCACAGGTTGGTGGTGTCGCTACCGCGAAAATAAGGTGCCGGCAAAACAGAAGAGTCGCCACCTTTCGTTATTGATCCCTCAGAACGGGAAAGGAAACGATCGGAAAAACCTGACGAAAAGGTATAAGACAAGGTCATCGCAACCATTGTCTGGGTTCGGGAGTCGGTTACGCAAGGGGAAGGTATTAGCACCCCTCACGTCCATCGTACTCGATGGGATCCACGCTTGTTGTGTTTATCTGACGGGTTGGTTTTACTATCTACCTATCAAGGATGGCTCAAAAAGAAAAGAAAATGACTCGGCAAAGCATCGCACTTTATGCCTAGGTATTCTCATCAGAGAATGAGAAATCAGAGTCAACGTAGTTTGGCTAACTACGGGTTACGGGGATGGTGGCTCGCCAATACGTCAGTATTGTGCCTACGTACTCTCAACAGGTATGAGAGATCAGAGCTTACGTAGTTCGGGATAATACGGATTACGGGAATTCAGATTCATCTATTTTTCGAGTAGGGTAACAGTTCCAGCAGTTTGGTGTACGCAGCTCGACCCTTGGAGACTTAGGCGTTACCGTTTGCGGTAGAACTGAGAGTTAACGACACTCTTTTCTTCAGAAAAGCTTCCTTTGAATTATGGGCCCACGGGGCAAAAAGGTTTGAAGTTTGTTTTCTATCTTTTACGGAAGAACTATTTTTTATGGATGTTTGCAACCGATATCGCACTATAGACTATGACCTGAGAGTGAATGTGTCGCATGTCACCCAAAGGGTGCCATACTAAACATCCAGACTGTTGAAAAGAAACTCTCCAACAATCCTTTCTCAGATAGCTTAAGGCTCGTAACGTACGACGTCAGTTAACCTTTATTACTGTATTTTGATTTGTTTTGAGATGAGAAGAGAGAACGAACAGGTTCAACTAAGGGGGGACTATCAAGTCCTAATGTTGTCATGCCAAGGATTCATCCTATGGTTGAGGTTTGAAACAGGGAACTCCTAGAAGTTATCATGCATAGGTTTCAACCTAAAGTTCTAATCATCACTTCCTTATCAAAGAAAGTGAGATTCCTAGGGGATCATGCCAACGATAAACAGAAATAGATAAAGCATCAGCTTAAACAGTAAACAGTAAACGACTGTAAAATGCATGCAATGCAAGTGAGGGAGGAAATGTGTGTGGGGCATCAGCCTCCACAAGCTCATTTCAACCTCAAGCCAGATATGAATAACTGCAATCATAAAGAAAACAAAATGCCATCAAGCAAAACACAAACCACATAGGCAAGGGAGCTGGGCTCTACCGAATACCCGCAAGCAAAGCCATACAGTAAAAATACAAGCAGAGGGAGCAACTCAACCTCTAATGCAATCATGCTCCTAGCTTAAAACAATTTAAACATGAACTTATTCTAATGCATCAAGCAAATCAAGCAAGTTACATCAATACAGTTGCACAAAAAGCAAACAGACAAGAAAGCAGATCAACAGCTCCCACAGTAAAGCCCTCCTCTGACAGCAGTTCAGTCCTCAGTCTGTAACTGTTCTTCAATTCTTTCATCTTCATTAGCAAGTATCAACTTGCCTCTTCAATCTTTCAATACATCAAACATAAGTATTAACTTATTCTTTCTTCTTCAAGCCTCAGCTCTTCAGTAACTTCCACCTCCAGGCTTCACTCCTAATGTCAAGCATCAACTTGGCTCCTTCAGACTCTCAATGTATCAACATAAGTATCAACTTATCCTTTCTTCTTCATGCCTCAGCTCTTCGCTCAACTTCAATTTGATCTTCTTCACAAGTGTCAACTTGGTCTTCAAGCTTCAGCTCTCTCCTCTTTACCAGTATCAACTTGTCCTTCTTCATCTACAAGCTTCAGCTTCTAAGGGTAATCTTCAAACACAAAGAAGTATCAACTCCTAGCATCTTCAATCTCTTCAAGCAAGGAACTCCACCCTCTAGCACTCAATCTTCTTCAAGCAAGGAACTTCATCCTCTAGCAAGGGAGAAAGATTCATATATCAAGAGCAAAGTTTGGATGATTGGTAGCAGAGTGAAAACCAAAGGTCACCACTAAGCATCCTATCATCAGAGAAAGGGACCCTCAAAGGTTCTACCAACTTGTAAAGAGCCACACATCCTACCAAAGGAGGTATGAGGCCTTTACAAGGGGACCTTACATCATAGGGAAGAATGGAGGTGATCAACATCTTCCATGTTTATGAAGGAAGAGAATCTATCTAGGAGCTCTGCCTACAAACCCTAATCTTAACACCTAATCAACACTCCACCAAAAGAAGGGAAGATCTTCACATCCAAGCTTCTTCAAGCATTCCATGGTAGCCCAAGCTTGTCTTCAACATCATCCAAGAGCAAGAGAGACAAAACCCTAATCTAAGGGAACTAAAGAAGTCAATCTAGTTGAATTAGTGCACCAGAATCATCTAAAGTTAGCATCTAAACTAAAATCAAACAAAAATAGTAAACTAAATTGTAAATTTATACAAAAATTCCTAAGGGACCCTAATTCAATCATGAATCTACCATACAAAAATCAGAGGTTGAATCATCCACCAAGTTCTAAAAATAAAATCTAAACCCCAAGGTATCAACCATAAACCCTAAAAATGGAGCTCTTAAAGTTTCAACCTAAAACTACCACTTATATTCATCACAAAAATGTGAGAAAAATCTAAGGGGAGCACGCATATCTATGCTAGCTACACGCAAAAAATCAGGGCAAGAACCATCATCAAATGATCAAACCAAATTCAACAAAATCAAGCATCAACCATGATTATTTTAATATCAATTAAAATGTAAAAATGCACATAAAATCAAAAAATGCATGGAATATTAATATTTTTTATCTAAAAAATACTATATTCAATCATGAATCACTAGCAAAAAGAATGGAATTAATTGCATCATTTTTTAATTATTTATGAATTTTCCAATAACCATGAATAAAATGAAAAATAAAAAGAAAATCCTGAGAAAATAAAAGGCGCGTGGTGTGAATAGCAAATGAATTCAGTTCAATATCCAAACTGGGCCAAAAGGGGGGTGGGAGTATCAACTATGGACTAAGCCCAAAACCAGCAAATAAATGAAACGTTGCGTTTCATTATAATTCATAAATCCTTCACAAACTTGGAAATGATCGTGGCCGAGGGATGATGTCTTCAGTCAAAGTCAACCTAAGATCTAATGGCTATCAAGTCATCTTCTCCATTTTGAATTTCTGAGTTTCCTCCCTCTGCGAACGCTAGAGTCACCGCCGGTGACTTCTCCGATCAACCTTCCACAACCCTAACTCTCTATAGAATCCACCATTGGCCACGATTCCTTGATGAATCTTGTCCCAAATTTCCTCAGGAATTCATTCATGCCATTAATTCATTCTAAAAACTCAAGATTCGCAAGAACACAATCTCACCCGAAAATTGGAACAACCCTAATTGGTCACTATTCTCCAAATTGATGATCCAAAAACCTTCCTACATCAATCTACAATGCATCTAACACCATAATTCCCATTGATTCTACCTAATTTGAGCCATGGGATAAGAACTGCATACCTGGTAAACTTGAGCCAACAGAGTGGTTGAATCTTCAAATCAACCCTCAAGAACTTGCAGAATCCTTCACTAGCCTCTAATCAACCTTCTGTATGAAAAGAAAAGAGTTGAAATGCCCTGGATTCTTGGAACGGATTCTGAGTTGCAAGCTTCCAACTCCAATGGCTACTTCACGATTCCTCCACAACTTGGCCTTGAATTTGATCTGGGATCAATCACCAACCTCAGAGCAAGCTATTGAGATCAATTTCTTGGACTGAAATGGCCTCTAACCTTGTAACAGATCTTGATTTGCAATGTGCAAACTCAAAATGCAATCTCACTATCCTCTCTCAATTCTCACCAACCTTGGCCCTGAATCCCTTCATATGTTTATATAGAACATGAATGAATGATCTAGAAAGTTCTAGATCACTCTAATGAGAAATTCAATATCTCACTTCACTTGAAAATCCAATCTCATGGTATACTCAAGACAGTCCTTGCATCATCTTGTATTCATCATGCTTTTCATCCAAATTCTCTCCAAATGAGATTATAAAAGTGTTTGGATTGAAAGGAGCCTTGGTTATGCCTTGCATATTGGTTTGGCAATTGTTACTTATGATGTAAGTAACCACTTTTCAAAGCAAGTCCTCCAATTAACCCTCAATTCAAAATTGTGGCAATGTCAATGTTCTTAAAATGCATTTTAAAATCAAATTGGTATGTCATATGGCTTGGTTTGGACATGTAGATCAAAAATCCCAATTTCCATCTTTGGTTCATTTGAAATTCATCCTTATTTTAGGCCATTTTTGTGATTTTGTGAAGCAAGCTATTCCAAGCTCTTATGACCTCTTGGCTAGCCTTAGAACATCATTTTGAACAAGTTTGATGTTGAACATTTTCCCATTTGAAGCTTGCAAATAGGAGTTATGGCCTTATGATTGAAATGACCTGTAATCTCCAAATGACCAAAATACCCTTGACTTGTCAAAGCCATAACTTGAGTTCTACAAATCCTATCAAGGACTTCTAGTACTCTCTAGAAAGCTAAGAGGATAAGGAACAACATTCATGTTGACCAAAAGTTCATAGGAATCATCCTTCTAGGGAAAAGGTTTCATGCAAGTTGGACAACTTTCAAGCTCCAAATTCACATGCCTCAGATGACCTGTAACTTGTCACAGCCATAACTTGAGTTCTACAAATCCTATCAAGGACTTATAGCACTCAAATTAAATCTAAGATAATGCTCTACAACAATCATGTTGGGGGCAAGATGATATGACAAACACATCTTGAGTTAAATTGCCTTGAAGATAGGGGTCAAACTAGGGGATTTTACACTGTCAAGCCTTAGAAACCCTAGCTTGAAACTTCTCAAACTCTTCAATCATGATGAGTTTACCTTGGAATCATCCTTATAACATCTCAATGTATCAATCCATGATCACATGTCTCTTGGATTAGGTCTCAACCTTCTTCAAATCATCAGTTGACTTAGGGTTGACCCAGTTAAACCCTAATTGCACCACTCATGGCTGAGGCTTCTCAATCTTGCACAATGACCTGTCTAGGTATCAAAGTGATCTTCAACACTCCTCATGAGCTTTCTCATGACCTCAAGTCCATCTCCATGACCTCAGAATCATCTGATGGCTTCCCACAACTCTCAAGTTAGGAGACCTACACACTTGGCTTCAACCACTCTCTCTGAGGATCTTTTAACTTCTCTGACAAGGATATCAACCCTTGAGCACCTGAATAACCTTCTTAGCTAGCTTCAAACTCTTGTGTAGCCCTTGATTGGTAATCATACCTCTTGATCTCATGCACACATGTCAATGAAATGCAAATGATAATGCTAATGTGAATGAAATGAAACATAAGCTAGGTAAAGAAATGTTGGGCAAATTTTGGGGTGCAACAACTGCCCCTATTCAAACGGCTTGGACCTGACTGGGTGAGAAGCGAACGACTCTCAAACAATCAAGGTAAAAGACGGTTGAATACCAACAAACCCAGAAATTTTCCAACTGCACTAGTACACGGTACTCTGATGGGAACAAATCTCTCCGGAAACCGAAATAATAGCTGAACGGAAACTAGCTGGAGAAATACTGATCTGAATCTCCGTCAGGATGATTTTCTGATTTATCTGATATCATTACGTCCTCAAATCATCAAGGGATCACCGGTTTCACGGTAACTGGCGATCTGCCAACTGCACAGGTAAACAATACTCTGATTGTTAGGAACATCTTCAAAAACTGAGCATGACAGTTGCACGGCAACTCTGCTGGGGAATTGGTCACACGGTAACCGGTGATACACGGTTGACCATGCCGTCAGGCATCAGAATTTCCCGGGACTCATCAGATCAACGATCAAGTTAAACATGCCATCGGGCATTCAAAGAAGTTTTTTGGGCGTCAGCCAAACTTCGTCAGTAAGTCGGGAATAGGATTCTCGGTCAATCATGAACCAAATAGGGGTATCTAAGCCATTGCCATCAGGAATTCCGCATCGGCGGAGAGAACTGCTTTGACCTTGTAGTTAGACTTCATCGGTAAGTCAGGGGTTTTGGCACTACTGCCGGACTTCAATCATCAAGTCTTCAACGGAAGTTTCAACTTCGCCATTTAGAAACCTGCTGGGGATGACGCATCTCCGCTGGGCATTCTGGAGAATTATCAAGTAACTCTGCTTCGGGGCTCCAGAAATCATTCTGGGTGAATCAACTCTGCTGAGGACTTCAAGAATCATCTTGGACAAATAACTCCGCCGGAGACTTTAGGAATCATCCTGATTGAATACTCTGCCGGGGACTCTAAGCATCAAATTGAGCAACCAACTCTGGCGACTTCACCGGGGATCTTAAGAATCGTCTTAGGCACACAACTTCGATGAGTAGTTCAAGAATCATCTTGGGTAAACGACTTTGCTGGGGAATTCAAGAATCATCTTGAGCCACCTAACTCTTCCGAGATTGCAGGAATCATCTTGAGCAAACACCCCGTCGGGGAACACCTGCAAAACAAGAACGGTAACGACCTAGCTCATGTTTCATATGCATATGATCGACAATAGCGCAATGCTCCACACGGTGGAAATGCTACGCGTTTAGGATGAATGCTATGCAATCATGCAAAATGCTACGACCCCATCAGCAAAATAAATGCTGAAGGGAGCATCTTCCTGTCAAGGAGAAAGAACCACTCTAGTGGAGGAAGGACTCATCCTGCCGAGGAGAAGGAGTCACGCCAATCTCAATTGGACTCCTCCTGGGGAAATGATCTTCAGTTGACTGCTGCAAGGGAATAAAGCTCTCTGAGAACTTAGACCTGCTCAGCTAGGTATACGACCTACAAACTGTTGAGGAAACGAAATCAATCGCAGAAATAAACTGCACGGCATTCGCAGCTAATACAGCATCAGCTATTCAACACTCTACTGGAGAAAACCAATCATGGCTTCAACTGCTTCCAAGGACTCGGCTCTCTTGGGGAGCTGCCAGCTCGGCTGGGGAAGAAGGAATCATCCTGCTTGCTGGGGAGAATACAACTCTGTGGGGAATCTCAACTCCGCTGGGGACTTCAGTCTTGAACTATCGAGTGCTGCATACTTCAGTGTATGACTCAGCTGGGGAGACGATGATCCTTCAGGGTACATCTGGTTGGGGAGAGAATCTTCCCTGCCTGGGGAGACACATATCAATGCTTACGATCTCATGTTCATACTCCGTGGGGAGATGCTGCTGAACTTGCTGGAGAAGAAGGAATCATCCTGCTTGGGGACGCATACGGCGTACTGCCTGGAATAGGCTATACCTGCAACAACACAAACAAACAGACAAGATACCCTTCTCAAAGGGACCTATCAAGGTTATCATCTTGTGACGATGTTCAAGTAATTCATTGTTTCAACAATCAGTGGCCTGGGCCAGTAAGTTTATGTATGCGCATTTTATCAAAAACATCGGCGTTCTTTTTCGCAAACAAAACAGATAGATGCTAAACAGTCAAACAAAATTGCTGAGTAGTATACATTTTATTGATAATGGACCCCTGAATGGGTAAAAATGTTTTACAACAGATGCAAGCTCCTGGAATGAGGAAGCTGCGCAAATATAAAAACATAAATATACATCAGTATATACACATGTCGGCAATGAGGCGTAGACGAACACCATGAGTTGATCCCTCTATGACCCACTCGACTTCGATACTTCTCCGACGCTTCAGCTTCAGAAGAGATTGATTCAGATAAACGGCCCTCAGGTCTTCCAAACCACTAAACATTGAGAGTCCATACGCGGAACGCAGTCATTTGCTTTTTCAAATCCCTAACTTTTGCCTGAATCGCCCTTCCGGGTTTTCGATTCACCGGGATACCCTTTTTTGCCAAAGTCGCCCTTCCAGGTTTTCGACTTTGCGGGTGTACATTCTTTTCTTTATATCCCTAATTTTTTTCCCGAACCTTTTTCCCTTTTTTATGGTTCGCCGGGATGCCCCCTTTTTGCCTGGATATTCTTTTTCTTTCCAGCGGGTCATTCTTTAAGCAAAGTATTTTTTAACTGCGTCCGCGTTCACCGGGGATGCAAAATCTTCTCCATCCATCATGGATAACAACAAGGCTCCTCCCGAGAAGACCTTGCTGACGATGTACGGACCTTCGTAATTAGGAGTCCACTTGCCCCGATGATCGGAGTGTGGAGGAAGAATCTTCTTCAGGACGAGATCACCCGTCTAAAAGCTTCTATGACGCACCTTCTTATCATAAGCTTTCTTCATTCGGCTTTGGTACAGACGACCATGCGCAATCGATGCTAACCTCTTCACGTCAACCAAAACTCGCAAAGAAGGAATCTCAACTTCTAATGGTAGGACCGCTTCCATACCGTACACCAATGAGAAAGGAGTTGCCCCGATTGACATACATACTGTCGTACGATAACCGTGCAATGCAAATGGCAACATATCGTGCCAGTCTTTATAGGTCACAACCATCTTCTGTACAATCTTCTTGATGTTCTTATTGGCCGCTTCAACGGCGCCATTCATCTTCGGCCGGTTAGGAGATGAGTTGTGGTGTTCAATCTTGAAACTCTGGCACAACTCCTTCATCATCTTATTATTCAGATTCGAACCATTATCAGTAATGATCCGCTCGGGAATTCCGTAACGACAGATGATGTCCCTCTTTATGAATTTAGACACCACCTGCTTGGTCACATTAGCGTATGAGGCTGCCTCCACCCACTTGGTGAAGTAGTCGATAGCTACTAGAATGAAGCGATGACCATTAGACGCAGTGGGCTCGATCTTGCCTATCATGCCGATGCCCCACATGGAGAACGGCCACGGGGAGGACATGACATTCAACGGGCACGGCGACACATGGATCTTATCAGCATAAATCTGGCATTTATGACATCTCTTTGCGAATTTAAAGCAATCTGATTCCATCGTCAGCCAGTAATATCCTGCTCTCAGGATCTTTCTTGTCATAGCATGCCCGTCGGCGTGCGTACCAAATGTGCCTTCATGGACTTCTTCCATGAGCAAACTCGCTTCTTTCTCATCTACGCATCTGAGTAGCACGAGATCGTGGTTTCTTTTATACAAAACTCCATCAGGATTGAGATAAAAATTTCCAGACAACCTCCTCAGAGTCTTCTTATCCTGGGTTGACGCTCCCGCAGGATACTCCTTAGTCATAAGGAAGGTCTGGATATCATGGAACCATGGCTTGCCATCGGAGGCTTCCTCGATCGCAAAGACGAATGCAGGTCTATCAAAACGAGAAAGGACAATTCTTGGAGCTTCATTCCAAATATTGACTTTATACATCGAAGCCAACGTGGCTAAGGCATCAGCCATCTGATTCTCAGCCCTAGGCACATGATGGAGTTCCACTCGATCAAAGAACGGAAGCAGCCTTCTGGCATAATTCATGTACGACACCAAATTCAATTGACGAGTCTCCCACTCCCCTTTAATCTGGTTAATCACAAGCGCCGAGTCACCATATACGTCTAGGTTCTTGATTCTCAAATCAATTGCTTCTTCTAGACCCATGATGCATGCTTCGTACTCCGCTTCGTTATTGGTGACTGGAAATGTCAGTCTCGCAGTGAACGGGACGTGGGATCCGTGAGGAGTTGTGATGATCGCCTCTATGCCACTTCCATAAGAATTAACCGCCCCGTCAAATATCAATTTCCATTGGGATTTCCTGTTTGGACCCTCGTCGGGTAACGGTTCATCACAATCTTTCGCTTTAAGAAACATGATATCCTCATCAGGGAATTCAAATTTCATCGGCTGATAATCCTCGATCGGCTGTTCGGCGAGGTATTCAGACAATACACTTCCCTTGATGGCCTTCTGGGAAACGTACTGAATGTCATATTCCGTCAACACCATTTTCCATCTGGCAATCCTGCCCGAAAGCGCTTGTTTCTCGAAGACGTACTTGATCGGATCCATCTTCGAAATTAGCATGGTGGTGTGATTGAGCATGTACTGTCGTAAACGTTTGATAGCCCAGGCTAGTGCACAACACGTCTTCTCCAGCATCGAGTAACGAGATTCACAGTCTGTGAATTTTTTACTCAAGTAGTAGATGGCATGCTCCTTTCTGCCCGTCTCGTCGTGCTGACCGAGAACACACCCCATACTATTCTCAAGAACTGTCAAGTACATGATTAAGGGTCGTCCGGCCACTGGGCGTATCAAGATTGGAGGTTCCTGCAGATACTGTTTTATCTTATCAAATGCCTTCTGGCAATCCTCGTTCCAGATAATCGCCTGATCTTTCTTTAGCAGTTTGAACATCGGTTCACATGTGGCCGTGAGCTGAGAAATAAACCTTGCAATGTAGTTTATTCTACCCAGGAAACCACGAACTTCTTTCTCGGTTTTTGGCACTGGCATTTCTTGTATTGCTTTTATCTTCGTAGGATCAACCTCGATGCCTCTTTCACTCACGATAAACCCCAGTAGTTTTCCAGACCGTACTCCGAAAGTACACTTGTTAGGATTCAGGCTCAACCTGAACTTCCTAAGCCTCTCAAAAAGCTTCAGCAAATTAACCAGATGTCCTTCCTCCGTTTGGGACTTCGCAATCATGTCATCAACATAGACTTCAATCTCATGATGAATCATATCATGAAACAAAGTAACCATTGCTCGTTGGTAAGTGGCCCCTGCGTTCTTCAGACCGAAAGGCATTACCTAGTAGCAAAACGTTCCCCAAGGTGTAATAAACGTAGTTTTCTCCATGTCCTCCGGCGCCACCTTGATCTGATTGTAACCGGAGAAGCCATCCATGAACGAAAATACGGAGAACTGAGCTGTATTGTCGACCAACACATTAATATGAGGCAGCGGGAAATCATCTTTAGGGCTCGCCCTATTCAAATCCCGATAATCGACGCACATTTGTACCTTACCGTCCTTCTTCGGTACAGGCACTATGTTGGCGACCCACGGAGGGTAAGTAGTGACCGCTAAGAAGCCGGCATCAAGCTGTTTCTGCACTTCTTCTTTGATCTTAACGGCCATATCTGGTCGTGTCCTCCTAAGCTTCTGCTTGACGGGAGGACAATCTTCTCGCAGCGGCAAGTGGTGGACCACAATGTCAGTGTCAAGGCCAGGCATATCTTCGTATGACCAAGCAAAAATGTCATTATACTCTCTCAGCATCTCGACCAATCTCTGCTTGACATCACTCTGCAACGCAGCCCCTATCCTGACGTTCCTGACCAGTTCTTTAGAACCCAGATTCACAATCTCAATCTCTTCTTCGTGAGGCAAAATAACTTTCTCTTCTTGTTTCAACAAGCGGGCCAACTCTTCGGGAAGGTCTTCGTCTTCATCAATCTCTCCCTCGGCTTGATAGATCGGGCAATCGAAGTCGAAGTGAGTCGTAGAAGGTCCAGAGTCGATGTCATTTGCTATGTGGATCCTGCAATAACAAGGGTTAAGCTTAAAACAAGGATATGCAGGTTAGCACAAACCCCATTGCCATTTTGTTGTTTTTCAAAACAAATATAAAATAGGAATAACAGAGATCACAACATTTGAATACGAAGAAAAACGCCTTTTGATTTATTGGTAAAATGCATGTACATAATCAAACAAGGCCCTAACAATAAAACCACTATGCCCCGGGTAGGACATAGGGTTATACAACGATTGGAGAAAGTAAATCATTACTCTTTGCCGGTCACTTGGATGGTATCCCTGATGGACCAGTTGTTGAGGCTCTCGTCTGGTTTGCTTGGCTGGATCCAAGAGTCTAGGTCGCAGTCGTTGTCTTCGCCGTCTTCAGACACTGCGTTGACACTTTCAAATATCACCCCGCCACTGGTAAACTGGATCGGCCCTTTACCTCGCGACGCACTTCTAGAAGAGGAGGCTTCAGCCGCAGGAGAATATCCTAACCCAAACTTGTCTTGCTTGTTAGGTATCTCTAGAATCTGCCCCCAGCTTGAGGTAGATCCGGCTTGAACAACGGCCCGGGCTTCCTTGAAGGAAGAGAGAGTCATCTCTGGCTTCTCAGTGATTACAGGAGCTACGTTCTTGACTTTAACAGCTTCGAACGCCTGACATAGGGTTTCGTGGATTTCCCCATCCATCTCAACATATTTGAAGGACGACAAATGGCTCACCATTATGTCTTCCTCGCCACAAACAGTCACGACGCTGCCTCCAACAACATACTTGAGCTTCTGGTGTAACGTGGAGGTCACGGCACCAGCAGAATGGATCCATGGTCGGCCTAAGAGACAGTTGTAGGCAGGCATGATGTCCATAATGTAGAAGACTGCGTCGAACGTTTCCGGCCCAACTTGGATTGGTAGCGTCACCTCCCCAAAAACATGACGTTTGGTTCCATCGAACGCTTTCACCACCAGATCACTGGGTGTGCAAATCCATCCGCGAGTATCTAACTTCATCAATGCTTTCTTCGGAAGAACATTGAGCGATGACCCTGTGTCCACCAACACATGAGACATAATCGTTCCCCTACACTCTATCGAGATGTGCAGGGCACTGTTGTGGTTTCTTCCCTTCGGCGTCAGCTCCAGGTCAGTGAACCCTAACCTATTTCTAGCATTCACGTGGGCTACGACCCCTTATAACTGGTTGACCGATATTTCCTGCGGTACATACGTGGTGTTCAAGACCTTTAACAGCGCGTTGCGATGTGACTCCGAACACAGCAACAAATTCAGGATGGAAATTTTCGAGGGTGTTTGATGGATATGATCCACGATCTTGTAGTCACTCTTCTTAATCAACCTCATAAACTCTTCGGCGTCTTTAACAAGTAAGTCCTTCTCTACCACACGAAGGGTTTCTTCAATGACTTTACTCTTTCCTTTATCAGTTGCATCAGCTTTGTCCGCTTCGTCCGCCACGATCTCAGGGGGAGCAAACACTCTTCCGCTGCGAGTAATTCCGCCAATTCCCCCTATGTTATCCACACACGACCCTGATGGTTCCAATTCCAACTTCTGTCCGTTGCAGTAGATGTCTGCCCCATAATGCCATGGGACAGCATTGGTGCTTTCGAAAGGTATCGGCCCAGCTTTGGTGATGGTAATTGTGGGCGGCCTGGGTGCAGAAATAGTTATCGTCCGACAAGGGATGGTGATGGTGGCAACCTCATCACCTTGCTTCAGCATTACCTCTCCCGATCCGCTTTCGGCCCTTCGGCTAAACTGCAAGATTCCTTCGGTCATCAGACTCTGAATCCCTTCTATCAACTAGTCACATCCATCAGGACGAATCGCACAGCCCATACACAGTTCTCCACAGCCCGGGAAGAAACCTCTTTTCATCAGCTTGGCTTTAACGAAGCTAAGCGGTGTCTTCAGATCCTTGACATCAGTCAACAAATCTAAGCTCTCGTCTTCAATAATGGCGTTTACCCCACCTCCCATATGATTCGGCATAGGGTTCTTCGTGACGTTTGGCACATTATCTGATAAATTGATGATCTTAGCGTCCACCATATCCTGCACCTTGTGCTTGAAGGCTTTGCAATTTTCTATTGTGTGGCCTGGTGCCCCTGAGTGAAATTCACAAGTTGCATTCGCATCATAACCCGGCGGCGGTGCCCCTGTCAAGGGAGCCAGGGTTCTCTTCTGGATCAGCTGTAACTGAAGCAGAGTCTGCAACAGCTGAGCATAAGACATGGGTGGCATCTCAAGGTGACGGCTCGACAGAGGTGCCCTGTTCTGATACTTTCTGTAACCTTGTTGATTCGGCTGCTGCTGCTGTGGCTGTTTGACCGTGGGGATGGTTATACTAGCCACCTGCTGGTGCTGGCCCTTACCCTTCCTTCGAGCGTTGGACACGACGCTCGTCTCTCCTTCCCTCCTTTTGCCACCATAGGGTTTCTTTCCTCCTCCAGCTGAGGATAGATCACCTTGAATTTTCCCCAGTTTGATCCCGTTTTCAACGTGCTCACCCGTGATAATGAGATCTGAGAAGCTTCCAGACATACTGCTGACCAATTTCTAGTAATAAACCCCTGGGAGGGTGGCTACGAACATTTCAATAAGCTCACGCTCAACCATCGGCGGCTGAACTCTAGCTGCCAATTCACGCCACCGCTGGGCGTATTCCTTGAACCCTTCGTTGTTCCTCTGCGACAAATTCTGCAGTTGGACTCGGTTCGGAGCCAAGTCACTGTTATATTGGTAATTGTGCACGAATGCTTCAGCAAGTTCCTTCCACGTGCGCACACTGGTAGGTTTCAGACTCATGTACCATTCTAGGGAGGGCCCGGACAGACTGTCCTGAAAGAAGTGCATCAGTAACTTCTCGTCCTCGGAGTGAGATGACATTTTCCGGTAGTATGATCTCAGGTGGACGCGAGGGCAAGTGGTGCCCTTGTACTTTTCAAAGTCGGGTACCTTGAACTTGGGAGGCACCTTGAAATCAGCAATCAGTCCCAACTTGGACATGTTAACATCCATGGTGTTCTGGTTCTCGAAATTCCTCATCTTGTCCTCGAGTGCCTTAAACCTTAGCCGTGCTTCAGCAGTCAGCTCCTTTTCAGCACCTCTCTGCGAGAACACATCGTCTTGACGGTATTCTAACCATGGCTGAGGCCCATACAGATTTCCAACACCCGCATTGCCGTTGCCCAATCCAACATTGACGTTAGCTTCAAAATTCCCATTATCGACGCCAGTCGTATTACCGTTGAGTCCCATGTTATCGATTACATTGCCATTGGCACTGCCATTCCCCCCGGTCACGGGGACGCCATTCTGAGGAGTTTCAACAGGTGGAGGGGTTGGAACAGTCCCACCATGGAGTACGCCATTGCTGTCAACCCTTGAGATCAGAGGCTGAACCAAGGTTCTGAGCTGATCCTGGCCGTTGGCGACCACTTGCATGAGCTCCATGAAGCGGTTCGTCCTCTCTCGGAGTTCTTGCACGTCAGTTTGCACTTGCTCCATAACTCTGGCTTGATTTGCTCTGGTCGGATAGCGGTGGATAGGTCTCTGATCAATCCTGGAACAACCTGAAACGCAAAGGGTTAGAAAAACGACAAAGTGCTCGTTATGCAGATGCTTCATGCAAATGCAAACGTGTGTCTGTGTGTTAGGGAGGTTTCCCACGATCCTAGTGCCAGTGCTGATAATAAGAAGTCCGAGTCCAGTCATGGAAATAACATCTCATATATATAAAGAAAGCCCATCAAGGCGGTACATAACGTCACTGAATACAAGCTGAATCAATAGCATGACCTCGACCAACAAGCCTGGTGATGGTCAGCATACAACAACGATCAAAACAAAAGGATCACAAATAGTCAAGCACGGCCACGGGCGCGAAACTCTTCTAACAACCCCTTCGTTTCTGGATGATCAGGCCGAGTGAGCAACCCTTCGACGAGTAACTCCCTCTGCCTAATAGTGTATTGAAGACCTTCAACTGAGTCTTCCCATGCTCTTTCGCCGAAACAATCTTCTAGCTTCCGCTTCTTGGATTCAAACATCAGTTTGCTCTCCTTCAGGTTAGCAAGAGCCTTGTTGAGCTGGCCTTCAGCGGCATATCTGCGAGCGGTTTCTTCATCAAACCTCTTCTCACTAGCCTTCACCTGGGCTTTCAGCTTGGAGATCTGTTGCTTCAGCTTATTCTCCCGTTCTTTGCCGTTGGCTAGGGTGGCCTTCCAATGCTGATTAAACTTGGATATTCTCCGATACGCTTCATCCAAATGCTGCTTCTTAGTGGCCAGTACGTCATTGACAGCTTTAAAGTCCCGACCCAAACGCTCGCGCTCAGCTATCTGCTTAGTCAAATCCGTCCCCAATTGGTTCACCAGCTCTGTTTGTCTCTTGAAGGAATGGACGGCTTCGCTTCTCTCGCTTCTGAGCTGAGCCAATTCTTTCTCCAGTTCTTCATTTGCCTTTTTCAGCTCATCTCTCTCAGTTAACACCTGATTATGCTGCTGAATAGGCACGGTGGTAGGCTCTTCAATCACTAGAGGGCTTTCTGGCTTGGCAGGAGGAAATGACATCCCTATAGCATCTGCTCTGGTTCTGATCCAAGTCACATACGGGGCGTAGGCTTGACTATTACTTTTCCCCAGCAACGGCTTTCCCCGCTTACAGATACCATTCCAAGCGCGTTGAAGCTTAGATAACATATCCCCCTCTAGAAGACCAGTGAGGTACAGAGATTCCTGCACCTCTTCATCCTTCGGCGGAGCTCTCAAAGCATAAGCAAACTGTCGGACCAGCAGAGATGGATTATAAATTATACAGCCCTTCCTGCCTATCAGAGGCACGTTCGGAAACCCACTGCAGCTGAAGATAATCTCAGTACCCAACCTATCTCTATCAAACCAGTCAATATCCTCCGCTGACAGACTCATCAAACGCTCGGACCACTCAGCTGTGGCTGCAGACGAAGTAAAGGGACCCCTCTTGGGTAGGTGACTATCAAGCCATCTATAGAGCAGGGGTACACAGCACGAGACATTCTTTCCCCTTCTGTTCTCGTTTTTGTAGTAGACGGAATGGTAGACATATCCTATCAAGGTAGGGACTGGATTCCCTGATGCAAAGATGTGAAAGGCGTCAAAGTCCACAAAGTCAGGCATATTGGGGAACGGAATGATGCCATATATGCACAGAGCGAGGATGGCGTTGAACACGACCCAACATCCATCTTTGGTGCATTGCTGAGCTTTTCCCACTAAGAACTGCAAGGAAAAGCCAGGGACCTTGTTCCAACTAGACAAGACCAACTCGGAGGCATCCAGATGGAGTGAGGGAGCTAGACTAGCCAGGTCAGACTCAGCATCCATATAAACAAAAGGCATCTGACTCTTGATAGGCACTCCTAACAAATCAACATACTCCTCTAGTGTGGGTGCGATAATAAAGTCCTGGAAAGTGAAGCATCTCAAAGGAGGGTCGTAGAACTGCAGCAAGGCGTGCAACCCATTCAACTCTAACACAGAGGGTTTACGAACCAAGCTGAGCAGATTCCTATAAGACTTTCTGAATTCACCTCTCACAGAATCATCTGCCAAAGCAATCAAACCAGTCAGCTGAACAACATCAGGAGTGGGGAGCTTGTAGGCTACAGTCTTCCTCAGAGAACCCATAATAGCACAATAGAAGGCAAGAAAACCTAAATCGGGGAAAACGGTACCTGCAACACAGACACACGTTAATGAGATGCAAATGGGTATGCAAACAATGCAAAATGCAATCATGCAGCAGGAGATCAAGACAACTGTGTTGTTGAAGAGATGACGGTGAAGATTCTGTATCAACAAAACCACAATACTGCTCTGTCAAGAACAACCCCATCTCTGATGAGAAGAAAACCCTGATATCGGACCATAAATTCTGCTCTGTCAAGAACAAACACATACATCTGATAATAAGGACCTCTGATACAGGACCATAAATCTGCTCTATCAAGAACAAACATACATCTGATAATAAGGACCTCTGATACAGGACCATAAATCTGCTCTATCAAGAACAAACACATATCTGATAATGAGAACCTCTGATACCAACAAAACTGATTCACTATCAAGAAAACCAGGTAGTCTGAAGGTTAAGACTTCCTACAACAAACCCAACCCTGCTCACAGGTATGGACCTAAACTGACTCAAGTTCGGCATCCTATGCGGTCATCAGCGTCACAGACATTCAAGAGGCGTGATACGATACCCAGAAGGTGTGGCATCACCGTCTCCTGAAGCGGCCTCACTCAGCTGAATTCCAAATGATCGGTCCCCAGAGTCGACAATCCTCCAAACCAACAACCCCTCAGGCCCAAAGGGCCGGAAAAGAAGTCAACCGGGAGAACCTCGTCTGAGCGTGGAGTTCATGAGACACTAGTGCCTGCAAAGCAAGCACGCGCCCACTAATTTCCACAACTAATGCTAAGTACACTCAAGCCTGGGTCTGGCTTCTCACTCATCAGAATGCCCCTCCCACAACAGCACAGATAATCATATCATACTGGAAATAAAATGCGGGAAATAAAATGCGATAAATGAACACAACCCGACAAGTAATCATACAAGCGCTAAGATTGACTCTCGCGGGGGATGTTGGATCCCCAAACTGACTCGCATATGGGACGTTGGATCCCAGGAAACTATCAAATCCCCAGCAGAGTCGCCAGCTATCGCTACCGCGAAAATAAGGTGCCGGTAAAACAGAAGAGTCGCCACCTTTCGTTATTGATCCCTCAGAACGGGAAAGGAAACGATCGGGAAAACCTGACGAAAAGGTATAAGACAAGGTCGTCACAACCATTGTCTGGGTTCGGGAGTCGGTTACGCAAGGGGATGGTATTAGCACCCCTCACGTCCATCGTACTCGATGGGATCCACGCTTGTTGTGTTTATCTGACGGGTTGGTTTTACTATCTACCTATCAAGGATGGCTCAAAAAGAAAAGAAAATGACTCGGCAAAGCGTCGCACTTTATGCGTACGTATTCTCATCAGAGAATGAGAAATCAGAGTCAATGTAGTTCGGCTAACTACGGGTTACGGGGAAGGTGGCTCGCCAATACGTCAGTATTGTGCCTACGTACTCTCAACAGGTATGAGACATCAGAGCTTACGTAGTTCGGGATAATACGGATTACGGGAATTCAGATTCATCTGTTTTTCGAGTAGGGTTAACAAACAGTTCCAGCAGTTTAGTGTACGCAGCTCGACCCTTGGAGACTTAGGCGTTACCGTTTGCGGTAGAACTGAGAGTTAACGACACTCTTTTCTTCAGAAAAGCTTCCTTTGAATTATGGGCCCACGGGGCAAAAAGGTTTGAAGTTTGTTTTCTGTCTTTTACGGAAGAACTATTTTTTATAGATGTTTGCAACCGATATCGCACTAGAGACTATGACCTGAGAGTGAATGTGTCGCATGTCACCCAAAGGGTGCCATACTAAACATCCAGACTGTTGAAAAGAAACTCTCCAACAATCCTTTCTCAGATAGCTTAAGGCTCGTAACGTACGACGTCAGTTAACCTTTATTACTGTATTTTGATTTGTTTTGAGATGAGAAGAGAGAACGAACAGGTTCAACTAAGGGGGGACTATCAAGTCCTAATGTTGTCATGCCAAGGATTCATCCTATGGTTGAGGTTTGAAACAGGGAACTCCTAGAAGTTATCATGCATAGGTTTCAACCTAAAGTTCTAATCATCACTTCCTTATCAAAGAAAGTGAGATTCCTAGGGGATCATGCCAACGATAAACAGAAATTGATAAAGCATCATCTTAAACAATAAATAGTAAACGACTGTAAAATGCATGCAATGCAAGTGATGGAGGAAATGTGTGTGGGGCATCAGCCTCCACAAGCTCATCTCAACCTCAAGCCAGATATGAATAACTGCAATCATACAGAAAACAAAATGCCATCAAGCAAAACACAAACCACATAGGCAAGGGAGCTGGGCTCTACCGAATACCCGCAAGCAAAGCCATACAGTAAAAATACAAGCAGAGGGAGCAACTCAACCTCTAATGCAATCATGCTCCTAGCTTAAAACAATTTAAACATGAACTTATTCTAATGCATCAAGCAAATCAAGCAAGTCACATCAATACAGTTGCACAGAAAGCAAACAGACAAGAAAGCAGATCAACAGCTCCCACAGTAAAGCCCTCCTCTGACAGCAGTTCAGTCCTCAGTCTGTAACTGTTCTTCAATGCTTTCATCTTCATTAGCAAGTATCAACTTGCCTCTTCAATCTTTCAATACATCAAACATAAGTATTAACTTATTCTTTCTTCTTCAAGCCTCAGCTCTTTAGTAACTTCCACCTCCAGGCTTCACTCCTAATGTCAAGCATCAACTTGGCTCCTTCAGACTCTCAATGTATCAACATAAGTATCAACTTATCCTTTCTTCTTCATGCCTCAGCTCTTCACTCAACTTCAATTTGATCTTCTTCACAAGTGTCAACTTGGTCTTCAAGCTTCAGCTCTCTCCTCTTTACCAGTATCAACTTGCCCTTCTTCATCTACAAGCTTCAGCTTCTAAGGGTAATCTTCAAACACAAAGAAATATCAACTCCTAGCATCTTCAATCTCTTCAAGCAAGGAACTCCACCCTCTAGCACTCAATCTTCTTCAAGCAAGGAACTCCATCCTCTAGCAAGGGAGAAAGATTCATATATCAAGAGCAAAGTTTGGATGATTAGTAGCAGAGTGAAAACCAAAGGTCACCACTAAGCATCCTATCATCAGAGAAAGGGACCCTCAAAGGTTCTACCAACTTTTAAAGATCCACACATCCTACCAAAGGAGGGATGAGGCCTTTACAAGGGGACCTTACATCATAGGGAAGAATGGAGGTGATCAACATCTTCCATGTTTATGAAGGAAGAGAATATATCTAGGAGCTCTGCCTACAAACCCTAATCTTAACACCTAATCAACACTCCACCAAAAGAAGGGAAGATCTTCACATCCAAGCTTCTTCAAGCATTCCATGGTAGCCCAAGCTTGTCTTCAACATCATCCAAGAGCAAGAGAGACAAAACCCTAATCTAAGGGAACTAAAGAAGTCAATCTAGTTGAATTAGTGAACCAGAATCATCTAAAGTTAGCATCTAAACTAAAATCAAAAAAAAATAGTAAACTACATTGTAAATTTCTACAAAAATTCCTAAGGGACCCTAATTCAATCATGAATCTACCATACAAAAATCAGAGGTTGAATCATCCACCAAGTTCTAAAAATAAAATCTAAACCCCAAGGTATCAACCATAAACCCTAAAAATGGAGCTCTTAAAGTTTCAACCTAAAACTACCACTTATATTCATCACAAAAATGTGAGAAAAATCTAGGGGGAGCATGCATATCTATGCTAGCTACACACAAAAAATCAGGGCAAGAACCATCATCAAATGATCAAACCAAATTCAACAAAATCAAGCATCAACCATGATTATTTTAATATCAATTAAAATGTAAAAATGCACATAAAATCAAAACTGCATGGAATATTAATATTTTTTATCTAAAAAATACTAGATTCAATCATGAATCACTGGCAAAAAGAATGGAATTAATTGCATCATTTTTTAATTATTTATGAATTTTCTAATAACCATGAATAAAATGAAAAATAAAAAGAAAATCATCAGAAAATAAAAGGCGCGTGGTCTGAATAGCAAATGAATTCAGTTCAATATCCAAACTGGGCCAAAAGGGGGGTGGGAGTATCAACTATGGACTAAGCCCAAAACCAGCAAATAAATGAAACGCTGCGTTTCATTATAATTCAGAAATCCTTCACAAACTTGGAAACGATCGTGGCCGTGGGATGATTACTTCAGTCAAAGTCAACCTAAGATCTAATGGCTATCAAGTCATCTTCTCCATTTTGAATTTCTGAGTTTCCTCCCTCTGCGCGCGCTAGAGTCACCGCCGGTGACTTCTCCGATCAACCTTCTACAACCCTAACTCTCTGTAGAATCCACCATTGGCCATGATTCCTTGATGAATCTTGTCCCAAATTTCCTCAGGAATTCATTCATGCCATTAATTCATTCTAAAAACTCAAGATTCGCAAGAACACAATCTAACCCGAAAATTGGAACAACCCTAATTGGTCACTATTCTCCAAATTGATGATCCAAAAACCTTCCTACATTAATCTACAATGCATCTAACACCATAATTCCCATTGATTCTACCTAATTTGAGCCATGGGATAAGAACTGCATACCTGGTAAACTTGAGCCAACAGAGTGGTTGAATCTTCAAATCAACCCTCAAGAACTTGCAGAATCCTTCACTAGCCTCTAATCAACCTTCTGTATGCAAAGAAAAGAGTTGAAATGCCCTGGATTGTTGGAACCGATTCTGAGTTGCAAGCTTCCAACTCCAATGGCTACTTCACGATTCCTCCACAACTTGGCCTTGAATTTGATCTGGGATCAATCACCAACCTCAGAGCAAGCTATTGAGATCAATTTCTTGGACTGAAATGGCCTCTAACCTTGTAACAGATCTTGATTTGCAATGTGCAAACTCAAAATGCAATCTCACTCTCCTCTCTCAACTCTCACTAACCTTGGCCCTGAATCCCTTCATATGTTTATATAGAACATGAATGAATGATCTAGAAAGTTCTAGATCACTCTAATGAGAAATTCAATATCTCACTTCACTTGAAAATCCAATCTCATGGTATACTCAAGACAGTCCTTGCATCAGCTTGTATTCATCATGCTTTTCATCCAAATTCTCTCCAAATGAGATTATGAAAGTGTTTGGATTGAAAGGAGCCTTGGTTATGCCTTGCATATTGGTTTGGCAATTGTTACTTATGATGTAAGTAACCACTTTTCAAAGCAAGTCCTCCAATTAACCCTCAATTCAAAATTGTGGCAATGTCAATGTTCTTAAAATGCGTTTTACAATCAAATTGGTATGTCATATGGATTGGTTTGGACATGTAGATCAAAAATCCCAATTTCCATCTTTGGTTCATTTGAAATTCATCCTTATTTTAGGCCATTTTTGTGATTTTGTGAAGCAAGCTATTCCAAGCTCTCATGACCTATTGGCTAGCCTTAAAACATCATTTTGAACAAGTTTGATGTTGAACATTTTCCCATTTGAAGCTTGCAAATAGGAGTTATGGCCTTATGATTGAAATGACCTGTAATCTCCAAATGACCAAAATACCCTTGACTTGTCAAAGCCATAACTTGAGTTCTACAAATCCTATCAAGGACTTCTAGTAATCTCTAGAAATCTAAGAGGATAAGGAACAACATTCATGTTGACCAAAAGTTCATAGGAATCATCCTTCTAGGGAAAAAGTTTCATGCAAGTTGGACAACTTTCAAGCTCCAAATTCACATGCCTCAGATGACCTGTAACTTGTCAAAGCCATAACTTGAGTTCTACAAATCCTATCAAGGACTTCTAGCACTCAAATTAAAGCTAAGATCATGCTATACAACAATCATGTTGGGGGCAAGATGAGATGACAATCACATCTTGAGTTAAATTGCCTTGAAGATAGGGGTCAAGCTAGGGGATTTTACACTGTCAAGCCTTAGAAACCCTAGCTTGAAACTTCTCAAACTCTTCAATCATGATGAGTTGACCTTGGAGTCATCCTTATAACCTATCAATGTATCAATCCATGATCACATGGCTCTTGGATTAGGTCTCAACCTTCTTCAAATCATCAGTTGACTTAGGGTTGACCCAGTTAAACCCTAATTGCACCACTCATGGCTAAGGCTTCTCAATCTTGCACAATGACCTGTCTAGGTATCAAAGTGATCTTCTACACTCCTCATGAGCTCTCTCAAGACCTCAAGTCCATCTCCATGACCTTAGAATCATCTGATGGCTTCCCACAACTCTCAAGTTAGGAGACCTACGCACTTGGCTTCAACCACTCTCTCTGAGGATCTTTTAACTTCTCTGACAAGGATATCAACCCTTGAGCACCTGAATAACCTTCTTAGCTAGCTTCAAACTCTTGTGTAGCCCTTGATTGGTAATCATACCTCTTGATCTCCTGCACAGATGTCAATGAAATGGAAATGATAATGCTAATGTGAATGAAATGAAACATAAGCTAGGTAAAGAAATGTTGGGCAAATTTTAGGGTGCAACAGCGGGCAAGGTAGTCAGATAACACACTCCCTTTGATAGCTCTTTGTGAGACGTACTGGATGTCATATTCTGTCAGTACCATTTGCCAACGGGCTACTCGTCCGGTGAGAGCAAGTTTCTCGAAGATGTATTTGACTGGGTCCATCTTTGATATCAACAATGTGGTATGGGTCAACATATACTGCCTTAAGCGTTTGGCAGCCCATGTGAGTGCACAACAGGTCTTCTCCAACACTGAGTATCTCGTTTCATAGTCAGTAAACTTTTTACTCAGGTAGTAGATAACATGCTCCTTTCTACCTGTTTCGTCATGCTGCCCCAACACGCATCCCATGGATCCTTCCAGAATGGTCAAGTACATGATGAGAGGTCTTCCTGGCACGGGAGGCATCAAAATCGGTGGTTCTTGCAGATATTCTTTTATTTTCTCAAATGCTTTTTGGCAATTATTATTCCACACGATTGCTTGATCTTTGCGAAGCAGCTTGAATATTGGCTCACAGGTGGCTGTTAGGTGAGATATGAATCTGGCAATGTAGTTTAATCTCCCTAAGAAACCACGAACCTCCTTCTCGGTTCTTGGAGCTGGCATATCTTGGATAGATTTTACTTTGTTAGGATCGACTTCAATCCCTTTTTGGCTCATGATAAAACCTAGCAATTTACCAGATCTTACCCCAAAGGTACATTTATTCGGATTGAGCCTTAGCCTGAACTTTCTTAGCCTAGCAAACAACTTTTCCAAGTGGATGAGATGTTCCTCTTCAGTTTGGGATTTTGCGATCATATCATCTATATAGCATTCAATCTCTTTATGTATCATGTCATGAAAGAGAGTCACCATTGCTCGTTGATATGTCACGCCGGCATTCTTCATACCAAATGGCATAACCTTATAGCAGAAGGTTCCCCAAGGGGTAATGAAGGTAGTCTTCTCTATATCCTCTGGAGCCATTTTGATTTGGTTGTGTCCGGAGAAACCATCCATGAAAGAGAACACATAGAATTGGGCCGTATTATAACACATCAATATGTGGCAGCGGAAAATCATCTTTTGGGCTGGCTCTATTTAGGTCTCTGTAGTCAACGCACATCTGCACCTTACCTCCTTTTTTAGGCATAGGTACAATGTTGGCAACCCATTTAGGGTATTTTGATACCGCCAAGAATCCAGCATCAGCTGCTTTTGTACTTCCTCCTTAATCTTAAGGGCCATGTCAGGTCGAGTTCGTCTCATCTTCTGCTTTACAGGCGGACAATCTTCCTTGAGCGGCAATTTGTGCACCACAATGTCTGAATCCAATCCGGGCATGTCTTAGTATGACCAAGCAAACACATCTGCATATGCATGTAGGAGCTCGATCAGTCTTCTCTTCACGCTCTCTTCTAGGGAAGTGCCTACCTTGACCTCTTTCCTGTCCTCTTCGGTTCCGAGATTGACAACTTCCAATGACTGTTGATGCGGCTGAATGATCTTTGATTCCTGCTTTAATAGTCTGGCTAACTCCTCTGGGAGTTCACAATCTTCTTCACAATCCTCGTCGGCATGGTATATTGGATTATCAAAGTCATATGGAACTGTAGCAGTATCGTTATCAATGGAATCCGGGGTGGATCTGCATGATTGGTGATTTTATGCTTTATTTTGTGAAGATGAAAAAGAAGAATGCAAGAAAACATTGCCATTTATTTATGCAAAAATAAAAAGAAAGACAGGGAACACAATTAAATACAAAAGGTTCATTTCATTCCTGATAAACATTATTTGAAAACATGGGGGCCCTACAAAATAATCCTTATGCCTTGGGCAGAGCATGGGATTTGAAAGCAAAACAAGGAAAAATTACTCTTCGATAAGGGTGACCTCTGGTATTTTCGTAACAGTCCAATTGTTGAGTTGTTGATTTGGTGCCTTTGGGTGCACCATGCAGACTTCCTTTAGTGCATCATCTTCAGCTTCCACAACGGCCACCTGATCATCCACCATATGTCCACCACTAACAAAGGCAAGTGGAGAAATGAACCTTTTGCCCTTGTCAATGGTTGTCTTCTGCTGATCTTTGTGATTACTTGGGTAACCCAAACCAGTTCTGTTTTTGTTGATGGGTAGCTCCAACACTCTTCCCCAACCTTCGGGGTGAACGGCCTCAATTACGGTCCTTGCGTCCTTCCAAGTAACCATGGGGGGTCCTGACCTTTCTAATTTCTTGCCCTCCTTCTTAGCAGGGATCAATTCCACACTTATAACATCGAATGCTTGAAAAGGGGTCTCATGAACTTCCCCTCCTACTTCAATATAGCGAAATGAAGACAGATGGCTTACTAGCATATCCTCCTCTCCCTCGATGACGACAAGCTGGTTATTAACCATGAACTTTAGCCTTTGGTGAAGAGTGGATGTTACAGCACCGGCTGCATGAATCCAAGGACGACCTAGCAAACAACTATATGCGGGGTAGATATCCATCACATAGAATGTGATAATGAAAGTATGAGGTCCTATTTTGATGGGGAGATCAACTTCCCATATCACGGTCCTTCTTGCCCCATCGAAAGCTTTCACTATCACTGAACTGGGTTTCATCATCAATCCTTCAATGGTCAGCTTGGCCAATGAATTTTTTGGTAAAACATTTAAGGATGACCCAGTATCTACCAATACTCTCGACAACACAACATCAACACATTCAATGGAGATGTGCAAAGCCTTATTATGGTTCTTCCCCTCAGGGGGGGCAACTCTCCCTCATTAAAGCTCAGAATATGTGCGGAGGCAATGTTCGATACCACTCCTTCAAATTGTACAACGGATATTTCTTGGGGAACATGAGCAGTCTTCAAGAACTTGATCAACGACTCCTGATGGGCAGGGGAGCACATTAGCAATGACAACATGGAAATCTTTGAAGGTGTTTGGTTGAGCTGGTCCACCACCTTATAATTGCTTTTTCGGATGATTCGCAAGAATTCTTCGACATCTTCATTGGAACTCCTTTTTGAGTAGAAGTCTACCCCTGCTCAATCGTTGGCTGCTTTTCACTTGTACCGTTTGGTGGTGGTACGGGCGCAAAAATCCCCCCACTTCTGGTTACTCCACCGGTCCCAACCATGTTCTCTACAGAATTATCAACTTTTACAGCATCCTCTTCCACCTTCTGCCCATTAATGTAAACAGTTGGCTCATATTTACAAGGGACAGCCTTGGTGCTCTCAAAAGGGAAAGGAGAAGGTGTAGATATCACTAATGGAGCAAGTGAAGGTGGAGACAATGGAATCTCTACTTGATCATATGGTATTTGCAATGGTTCACGAACTTGATTGTATGGGGTCTGAACAGAATGCCAATCGTAATCACATGGGATTTCCAAGGGCGCACGAGACTGATCACATGGAATTGTCAGCGGTTTAACATCATACGGGATTTGTAGTGGAACTTGGGTAGGATACCAATCTTCATCATATGGAATTGTCAAAGGTACACAGTTTTGACCATACAAATTGTTCAATAGTTCTTCATCATAAGTAAACTCCATTGGATCATAGGGAATATCAAGAGTTGCTACTTCTTCAACACTAGACATCTGTTCTATCAATATGACACCTTGATCTAACAAATTTTGGATGCCCATCTTCAATTCATGACAGTTTTGGGGATCTTTCAAACAGTGTTGGCAATCCTCGGTACATCCTGGGACAATATTCTTCATTAGCAATTGTTCTTTAACAACTGCAAAGGGAGTCTTCATTTTGTCAACTTCTGATACCAACTTCTTTCCTTTAGATTCTTCAACCATGTTTGTGGCATGGTGCGGCATTGGATTTTTAGTCAAGTTGGGAGTGTTCTTGGTGAAATTGATGGCTTTTGAATCAATGAGATATTGTACCACGTATTTCAAAGTTTTGTAATTTTCAATGTTATGTCCGGGAGCTCCATAATGAAATTTGCAACGGGCATTTGCATCATAGCCGGGAGGTAGAACAGCTGGGGGAGCCTTCATTTCTCTCAACTGCACCAATGAACCCCTAAGCAAGAGTGGAAGCAACCTAGCGTATGTTGTCGGAATGGGATCGAATCTTTTCTCAAGTCTCCTTTGTCTTGGCGGACCTTGATAATAGTTTTGACGTTGTTGTTGATAGGGAGCTTGAAGAACCGGTTGACTTGCGGGTATGGAGAGAGGTTGATTTGGAGTAACAACGGCCACATGATGATAAGAGCCTTGGTATGCTTTGGCCTTCCCCTTATCCATCAAAGCAGCGCTCGTTTCGCCTTCCCTTTTCCTTGCAAAACCTTGGTAGGGCTTCTTAGAAGCTCCATCAGCAATTTGAATCTTTCCAATATTTATCATATTCTCTATCCTCTCACCAGCCATCACTAAATCTGATAACACAGTAGACGTGCATCCAGCCAAGCGTTATAGGAAAGGACCTTGAAGAGTCCCCATGAACATATCGGTCAATTCTCTTTCCAGAAGAGGAGGCTGGACTCTAGCAGCTAAGTCTCTCCACCTTTGTGCATATTATTTGAACGCCTCGCCAGACTTCTGGGTCAGGCCTTGAAGTTGTGTGCGATTGGGCGCCATGTCAGAGTTGTATTGGTAGTGTTTCAGAAATTCCTCGGCTAACTCTTTCCAAGTCTTGATGTGCGTACCTTCTAACTGCATGTACCATTCAAGGGAAGCTCCACTGAGGCTATCTTGAAAGAAATGCATTAGTAGTTTTTCATCATCAGAGTAGGCAGCCATCTTCCTACAATAAGATTGGATGTGAGTTCGGGGACAGCTTGTCCCTTGGTATTTTTCAAAGTCAGGGACTTTGAACTTGAGTGGAATCTTAACACCGGGTACTAAACACATATCCGCAGCCTCTAACCCAAAAGTGCTTGGGCCTTGTAGTCCTTTGACCGTCTCTTGTAAGGCGAGTACCTTCTTTTCCAAGTCAGTAGTTGGTGCTCCAGAACTGTCTGCAGCCAAGTCATTGTGAGAGTTGTAGAAACCTTCATGATCATCAAAGTGGATTTGAGGGGTAGTCGTACCACTATGAGTAATAGGGATTGTGCCGCCAGGAACGGGGATTGCATTTGTAGGAGTAGGAATGACATTGTCGGGAGTGGGAGTTGAGCCTAAAGTAGTAGGAACTGGAGTGTTGGCAGTGTTTCTCTCCATAGCTTGCTTCAACTCTTCTTGTCCTTTAGCCATAGCCTGGATGACTTCCATCAACTGGCCCATCTGAGTCTTCATGTGGGTCATCTCGTCTTTGAAAGCGGCTTGAGTCTGCTCAATCTGATCCATCAGTAATCTTTGCTTGCCACGAGTATAGTAGGGATGTCGGGAAGTCAGCTTGTTTACTGCGAATGGAGGTCAAGTTTTTGTAAGTTTTGGTTTTGTTCTTATGAAATGCGATATGATGCGTATGGAATGCATATGAATGATGTTTTGTGCAAAGCTCTTAGTAACCTTGTTAGTTATTGTTGAGAATATAAACATTTTCCATTGCAATTAATCAGAAGAGACATAATAGAACAAACTCTCATTTCATTAAGGCTTGAAGCCAAGTTCAAATACAAAATACAAAAGATACACTTCTTAAGCAAATTACAAATCGACTCTAAATGTGACTCCTTGGGCTCTGCGAACCGCCTCTAAATCTATAACAAGTTCCCCCATTATTTCCTTGCAAAACTTCACAAAGTCGAACACAGGGACAGGAGTGTTTTCAGGAGTCATCACTTGGTCGGCTATCTTTAATCTTTCAGGGATCTGCTGAAGCACAAAGTTGGAGAATCCCGCCAAGTTTACGAATTTGTTCTTCCACTCCTCATAGAGAATTTGGAGATCATGGATGATGTCATCTCTCTGAAGTACCGCAGCTTCTGCCTGACGACAACTTTCTTCCCAATAGTGGCAGTTGTCCTTCAACTCCAGATATAGCTCATCATATATTCCATCTTTCAGTCTTCAGATTTCCTCGATAGCTCTACCCAACTGGTACTCTGCTTGTACGAAATCTCGCTGCGCATTCTCCTTTTCCAATAGCTCACGAGCTAATTGATCTTCGCAGCCTTTCATAAGGCCTTTCAACTTGTGAATCTGAGCTTCAAATTTTTCCCTTTCATCTTTCTTCATATGGGTGGCTATTCTCACATCATTTTCTAAGTCTCTGACCTTTCGCCACACTTGGTCCAAATTTTCATTTTCGTGATCCAAGTCGGCGTTGGCGTTTTTGAGAGCTCCACCAACCCATTCTTTCTTTCCTTTCTCTTCCCTAGCCCTTTTCCTGCTATCCTCGAACTTTTCTTTCAACTCTTTGCTTTTGTCTTCCCAAGCTTCGCTTTTTTGCTTAGTCTCATTGAGTCGAATTCGAAGCTGAGTGTTCTCATCTTCAAGTTCTTGGATTTTAGCCTTAAGTTTCTCCATATCTTCGGGCAAGATAGGCTCGAGCTCAGGATTCGATGGGAAAACAGATGCATCAAAGACAAAAGGTAATCTGACCTCTTTCACTCTCTCTTTTACCCATTTGACATAAGGCTCACGAGCAAGGATGTTCTTTCGCCCATTGTCTGGATTGCTTCTTTGGATGTTTACCCATGCTCTTCTTGCCCTTCGTACAGATGGATCACTTGGATCGGCCGTATTGACAAGGAATGACACCAAATCTTCTTCTTTAGGAGGGCCATCCATGGAGTGTCCAAACTGTCTCTTGAGTAACACCGGGTTGTAATTGATGCAACCTCGCGTCCCCACAAGAGGCACGTTGGGAAATTCTCCATAAGAAAAGATAATATCTTTGGTTTCCCATTCCCTCTTGTACCATATGATAGAACTAGCGGTGAGTGAAGCGAATCTTTGAGGCCATGAGAGTTCCTTGGAAGCAAAAGGGCCTTTTTCGGGCATGTGGGTCCTTAGCCAATTATGCAGGAACGGGGCGCAACAAAGGAACATTCCACCTCTTTTTGTATGTCTTATATGGAGTTTATGGTAGAAGTAACCTAAGATGAAAGGCACAGGGTTCTTGGTCAAGAAGATTTCCACAGCTACTTGGTCCACAAAATTTTCCCCATCTGGAAACATCATAATTCCATAGACCAAGAGTTCCAGAATTGAACCACATATTTCCCATTTCTCTTCCTTGGCATACTTCCACGTTTGTTCTTCCAAGAATTTCCTCGAGAAACCCCTAGCTTCTTTGGGTGCCCAATTGGCTATCACATCCGATGTGGGAATCCCTAAGGCAGAAGCCACTTTCTTCAAAGTGAACTCTTCTTCGAGATTGGGAAAAGGATTGTGATCTTTGATGTAGAGGTTCAAAATCTTCTCAAATTCTTCCAAGGTAGGAGCTATCTGAAAATCGGCGAAGGTGAAACAACGGAAAGACGTGTCATAGTACTGAGCCAAGGCTGTGAGAGCTTCAAACTCCACCTTCTCTGTCAACAGATCCAAAATTCTCCCATAAGAAGAGTGAAATTTGTTGTGCTTGATGGGAGTGATCTTGGCACTTAGAGCTTTTAGACTGTCGATTGAAGGATCTTTGTATTTGAAAGTGAAAGTACTCTTTCGGTCGGTCTTCTTATTTAGCTTCATTGTTCCTAAATTCACATTCATCATAACTGATTCTGAAAAATGCTTATATCTGCAACAAGAACAAGACACTAAGAGCTTTGTTTTTTTTATGAAGTATGCATGTATGAACGGATGCAGAATTCGAGCATATGGGTTCATAAGTCAGTGGTATGGATAGGGCCAACACGGACTGCTTTATAAAAAAGGTTCTCACAAGGTGTGATCTAGGGCTTAAAAGGGATCCCAAAGTCGTGGATTCACATGACTGTTCATCATACATGACATGAATATGTCGGAAGATGACTCCATCACATGAATCTCTTTTGGGTGAGGTCCTCGTACCGACCCACACGAGAAGAACTTCTCGGGGACCCATACTACGAGACACATCGACATTGGGTTTGAGACAAGGATTTCGGAGTCATGGACTTTCTTGACTGTTTGTTACATATGTCAGTCATTACCAGGCAACAACTCAATCAAGAAAGTCTCTTCTAAACGAGGTCTTCGTATCGATCCCCACGAGAAGAGCTTCTCGAGGACCCATACTACACGACCATCAATCTTAGTTGGCCAAAGGTTTAGGGTTCTAAAAGGTCCTTAGAGTAATGGATTCTTAAGAAAACGTTGATCAAACACGCCAAGAGCTTGACGATTCTCATCATTCTCAAATGAATCTACTCTAAGCGAGGTTCTCGTATCGACTATCACGAGATGAGCATCTCGGAAGCCCATACCACTCAACCTCTCCTATCTCAATTTTAACACTCTAGACTCGGGTATAGAGTCTTTCCCTCAAGGTTTGCCACCAAAGTTTTCAATCCATACCAAGAACCAATGAAACCAAACACGGTGAGATACAATTAAAAAAAAACAAGGAAAGCGATAAACAAGCAAAAAGGAACGAACCCAAACACGCAAAAACATCCTAGGTTAGGCTTGACTCGCTTAGGAAAAAAACCCCAGTAGAGTCGCCAACTGTCGCTACGCGAAAAATGACACAGAGTCGCCACCGGATTTTATTTATCCCAAGGAGGGAAAGGGAAATAGAGATAAAACCTTTGGGAAAAGAGCGTGGTCATCGCAACTAAGTCTTAGGGTTCGGGAGTCGGTTATGCGAGGGGAAGGTGTTAGCACTCCCTCGCATCCATCGTACTCGATGGGAACCTCCTAGGTTGTTTGGCGTGAATGGGTGTTTTGTTCTAAGAGTTTGCTTGTTTAGAGAAAAGAGGGGTCGGTTTATTTATTTTAATGCTCGCCAAGGATTGTGGCCCTTGTGCCTACGTATCCCCACTTAAAAGAAGTGAAGAATCAGAGCTACGTAGTTCGGAGGCTTACGAAATAGTTGTTTGTTGGTTGATTTTATACCTTGAAAAAGGGTTTTTTTTATTGATGCCCTAAGGCGAAAAATAGTTTGATGAGTTGATGTTATTTTTAGGTTTTTCTTAGGGAAGAATCTATTCTTGACTAGGATTATACAAAAGACTTTGGATAGAGATGAATGTCTCGAATAACCAAGTCGAGCGCCTTGTATTCAAAACATTCGGAACGAGTGTAAGAGGACTCCATTCGCATTCCTTCTCTGCCACTTTAAAGCTCATGGTGCATAATTCTAATCGTATATTTTATTGTGTTTTGGATTTTTTACGAGAAAAAGGGTCACTTGATGTTGGATCAAGGTTTATTGTTTGTAAAGATATATTTGAAGCGATACGGACAAGGTCGATGGCGATGCACAAGGCAATCGACTTACAAGGTTAAAAATGGCTCGATAAAATCGAGAGTTTATTTTTGAAAATGGTTTTTGGGAATCAAAAGTCACTAGGGACAATAGCAATATTCACACTAAAATCATACAAACATATGGGATTAGTCGGCTAAAAAAATCGAGACATGCAAAAAAAACGGCGAACTCCTTGAGAAAAATTTTTTTGGAGGTAAAATATCAAAAAATGTGAGAAAACATTGGTGTAACACGGGTGGCCGTGTTGTGTGACACGGCCCGTGTCAGGAGGTGCCTGCAACAAGGAGTTTTTAGGGCTTGACAGAGGTGTGACATGGGTGGCCGTGTTGTATGACACGGCCCGTGTCATAAGGTCTGGGATAAAACAATTTTTTAAGGCCAAACAAAGGTGTGACACGGGTGGCCGTGTTGTGTGACACGGCCCGTGTCATAAGTCCAGGATATTTTGTGGTAAGAAATCTCAAACAGAAGCACAACACGGGTGGTCGTGTTGTGTGACACGGCCCGTGTCAGGGGTCCTGGGCGTTTTATGTCATGAAAATGCAAACAGATGCGCAACACGGCCGACCGTGTCGTGTGACACGACCCGTGTCAGGCTATCAGAGCAAAAACCCTAACTTTTTTCTTGGTTCTCTTTCGTTTTTATGGCTTCTTAAAAATGGTTTCTTGGTCCCTATTAGGACCTTACATGATATATACAGTACCACAACACACAGGAGAATAAATGAAATGAATATAAAAGCAAAAAGTAAAGGGAGAAAGTGAAGGAAAATTGCGATCTAAACGCAGCGGAAAACAAAAATTTCCTTTAGTGATCCTTACGAATGAGCATGGTCAGTGATAGAATCGTTACCTCTTTGTGGCGATTCAGATCTTTGATGCAGCGATCACAAGCGTTGATGAAGTGCAACGCCTCTACTCAGTCCACACGAACAGCTTCCGGTCACAGTGCTAGCTGCTTACGAACGGAATTATTTGAGTGAGAAAAGAGAATCAAAAACGAAATTGCATCAAGTGAAAGCTTCATCACAAGGGTTCCTTTTATAGACTCTCTTGTGGGCTGCAGGCTAAAAACCCAATTCACATGATCCATAATAATATTATATATTATTATAATAACTATTATTATAATAAATATATTTATTTTATTATTATTTTATAACCATTATAAAATAACAATAATTATTATTATATTATCCGAATTTCTATTTTTCACTTAAGTGCACCGTACCTTACGGTGTTCCTTTGATTTCTCTATCTCTCATCAAACTGTCCTTATGTGTGTGACCCTGTAGGATTTCGTAACGTTGGTAATTATATTAAATTATATATTTAACATAATAAACAGTAAGCGGTATCTAGCAACACATCACTGCTACCCAAGTCACGAAAATGTCATGTGATCTGACAAAACCTTTTTCGTGATAATATATGTTTGTACAATTACCCTTTTGCCCCTATGTCTATATTGAACACAAGGCATACACTGTGTCATCCTTGTCCAGTTCAATATTGGGCCCTTAGACATTTCTCCTGTTATGCAGGATTGGCAAATTCCATCTAGGACACTCATGTCCCTCAGCATGCTTCGTGGAGTGCCCATCAACTGTCTTTATGATCATCCAGTTACGGATAATGTTTGATCAGCAATAAAGCACCCGACTCTACATCTAGGGTCCATAGTGGTTTCAGGTCGAAGGGTGGTAATACACCATTATCACCATGAGAATAACTTATGACACTTTGCATAACATACTATGTAGTATTCTCATAGCGGGTCAATCCGGTATAAATATTACTCCTAATATTTATACCTATGTCAAGACTTGATAACTCTTTATCCATGATCCATGAGATGTGATCATCAGTCTATCTTCATAATAGTCTCAATGCTTTTAATGTTATCCCACTTTGCAATAAAGCTTGACTACGGATATTTTAAGAATAATGTCTTTATGTTTAATGGGATCTCATGATTAAGTCACACTTAACATTTCATTAAACAAACTAACTATTCTAGGGACTTTATTATTCTGAAAGACAAACATAATAAAGAAATGCCTTTTATTATTAAACGAATAATCCGATACAAGTACCAAAAAGTATTGGCCTCTAGGGCTTACACCAACAGAAAGGTTTGAAGAAATGGATACCAAGAGCTTTCTATCCTTCTTGCAAGTACTCCAATGACCTTTTTTGGATGTGCTCTCCACTCTTCACTCTATATTGTGAAGATTCTGCTTCTCAATGGTCCTCTTATGCTTCTATATCACTCTCTTTTTTCTGGTTTTTCTTCCTTTCTATTTTTCTGGTTTTTTAGGGTTTCTATTGCTCTCTCTATTTTTCTGGTTTGCAATGTGTGTAGAATGGATGTTGAATGAATCAAGAGTCCTCCCCTTTTGTTTACAGCCCCCTCCTTTTATCTCAGCTCCTCTAGGGTTTTCTCTTCTCCCCACATATCAGATTTTTCATGGAGTGGTGTCTCTTACCACCTTTTCTCATGCCACTCTCTTTCTTTCCATTTCCATGCAAGAGCTATGCTGCATTTTTGTTGTTGCACTTTGCCTATGCTGTTTTTTCTGCAGCACTTTATGCCTTGCACCCATTTTGTTGGCTTGTGCTTGGACAACTCTTGTGGTCAATGCTACCACCTTTGACATCATTTTGAAAATTCTGATATGTAGAAGCATTATCACATGTTATTCCCTTGGTCTTGTGACATGTGATCTTGTGACATGAAGAAATTTGTCACCTCTTGCATGGGACTGTTTTGCCATGATTAAACATGCATAATCTTGGTCTATTAACATTCCAATCTTGATTTAATTCTTGCATATTTCTTGGATGTTTGTAAGCATAATGTGGACTTGGTGTGGCATTACCATAACATGAATTTGATTAGAAGCTTGGGTTAAGACTAGAAGTAGCTTATTTTTCTAAGCATTATCAAGTGCTTGAGACTTTGCAATAAATGTGACATTTTTGCAAATGTCATGAAATTTTTCTTTGCCATATTCTTGAATCTAGTCTTGACTTCATTAATCTTGAACTTTGAATTATGCACTTGTGATCTTGACTCATGCTTTGCAAATTTGAACTCCACTTGATCAAGAATTTGAAACAAAATTGGGTGAAGCAATCTTGAATTATGCCTTGCATTTCATGGTCATTAGGAATATATCTTGCATATCCTAATATTTTGTCAAGTAACTTCTTCTTGAAGAAATCCACATGAGTAGACTTTCCAATTTAGATCAAACCTTAGATAATGAACCTTTTCTTCCATGTAGTCCAAGATAGACAAGTTATCTCATTTGAAATGGAAAATGACAAATCGACCCAATCCGTACCCACATGCTCGATATGCAATAAATTGATGTATGATATGGCGAATGTAGGGTATAAAGGCTAAAGGCGAAAATGAGGGTGTGACACCAGTCACCACTGGACTTTCAAAAGATATGGTGAAGACCAAAACAACGATACCAATAACGATTGGATTTTAAACAGTGCTAGTTACCACTGGACTTTCAAAAGAATTGCCAATTACCATTGGACTTTAAACAATGCCAGTTACCACTGGACTTTCAAAAGATATGGTGACGACCAAACCAGCGATACCAATAACGATTGGATTTTAAACAGTGCCAGTTACCACTGGACTTTCCAAAGAATTGCCAATTGCCATTGGACTTTAAACAATTCCAGTTACCATTGTACTTTCAAAAGATATGGTGACGACCAAACCGGCGATACCAATAACGATTGGATTTTAAACAGTGCTCGTTACCATTGGACTTCCAAAAGAACTGCCATTTACCATTGGACTTTAAACAATGGGGATTGCTAGTAACAACTAGACTTCAAGGAGAGAAACTGGTGACGACCAGGAAAACGATATCAGTAATAAATGGGAACATCCAAAGGTACTAGTAACGAATAGAATCAAAAGGGATACAGGTGACGACCTAAAACCATAAACAAAAATCAGTAACAACTGAAGTAGAGAAATTGGTGACGACCAACTCCCTAAAAAGATGGAGGATGCCCAATGGATAACAAACAAGACCACTAATAACAACCAGGAAACAATCAAGACAAAAGGTAACATCCAAAGACAACAGAGGTAAGACAGATGCACATGATATGCCATGATGCTAATGATTAATGATATGCAAGAGCCGACTCTGACGAGAGACAGAAGAATATGGAGGCTCAAAAGGAAAGATAGATAAGCAAATCTATCTTGCTAGGGACGCAATGAATCACACTGAGTTCCTAAAACAAAAGGTGTCTTTAGATTCTTTGAGAAATAAACCCACTTTGCTTGGGAAATAAAGCTTAGGGAAGCTTGCCAGAATTGACAACGTAACTTTAAATGGAGGCTCTGAACGCTTCCACTGAGGATGAGTCCACTATCATAAGAACGTATCTCATAAAGAAACCTGGGGAAATGGTCTTCAACCTTGGTAACTACACACGACCGAACGAGCAACCTAACAAAACAATTCAACTGACGTTTCAATGGGAGATGTATTGAGCTTGCACATCAAAGCTTCTGCGACGTTAAGACTTTTCGAGGGGTATGATCTCCATTGAATCTTTCCGTGAGCCAAAGTATTTTATGTTTTGTTAATCTTCAAAATTTATTTTTAAATTCGAACCTGGTGCTTTCAAAATTATCATTGATTAATAAACGATGTTTTGCATAACAAAGGAAACAAAGAAAATGGTAAATTACAAAAGAATGGTCCAAAAACTAATTTCATTTAAGAATGGAAGTTTGTCAATGACAGAACTCCATGGAACTTTTACAATTGAAAATGGCAACATGAGAAAGGTTACATTGAATCCACTGACAATCTCCCCCTAATGACTAAAACTTTCCAAAACCTTGCTTCTGACAAGAATAGTTGAAATGGACTTCCTGTAAAATCTTCTGCAAAGGTGACAACCCATCTGATGCAGTGAAACGCCTTTGTCCCTAACTTTTGCCTGGATTTCCCTTTCAGGTTTTCAATCCACCGGGACACTCTTTTTTGCCTAAGCTGCCCTTTCGGGTTTTCAACTTAGCGAGCTCATCATTTTTTTCTCATCCCTAAATTTTGCCTGGACCTCCTTCATAGGTTATGATCCAACGGGATACCCATTATTGCATAAGCCGCCCTTGAGGGTTTTCGACTTATCGGGTTCTTTAGGCGTAATATTTTCGTACTGCATCAGAATTTACCGGATGTGTAAGTTGTTCCCCATCCATTGTTGTGAGAATTAACGAGCCCCCTAAGAAGACTGTTTTTACAACAAACGGGCCATCATAGTTGGGCATCCATTTTCCCCATGCATCTTTGTGAACTGGCAAAATCTTTTTTAGTACAAGCTACCCTTCTCGGAATTCTCGGATACGAACCTTCTTGTCAAAAGCTCTCTTGATCCTTTTCTAATATAACTGACCGTGACATACCGCAGTCATGCGCTTTTCGTCAATAAGGTTCAACTGATCACATTTCTCCCTCACCCATTTTGCTTCTTCAAGCTCGGCTTCCATTATGGCTCTTAAGGAAGGTATCTCAACCTCAATAGGAAGTACTACATCCATCCCATACACCAAGGAAAAAGGGGTTGCCCCTGTTGAAGTGCGAACGAACGTTCTATACCCATGCAAGGCAAATGGCAGCATCTCATGCCAATCCTTATATGTTTTCACCATCTTTTGCAAAATCTTCTTGATGTTCTTATTTGCAGCTTCGACAGCTCCATTCATTTTGGGACGATAAGGAGAAGAATTGTGATGTTCAATTTTGAAGTCACCACACAACTCTTTCATGGTTTTGTTATTCAGATTAGTACCGTTATTTGTTATGATTCAACTTGGGATTCTGTATCGACAGATAATCTCCTTTTTGATAAAACGGCCCACCACTTGTCGAGTAACATTGGCGTAGGATGCGGCTTCAACCCACTTTGTGAAGTAATCAATAGCGACCAGACTGAATCAGTGTCCGTTAGAAGCCTTTAGCTCGATTGCCCCAATCATGTCAATGCCCCATATAGAGAACGGCCAAGGCGATGTCAACACATTTAACAAAGTTGGAGGCACATGCATCTTATCCGCATAAATTTGGCATTTGTGACATTTCCTGGCATATTGGATACAGTCAGTTTCCAAAGTCAACCAGTAATATCCAATCCTCAAAATCCTCTTGGACATGGCATATCCATTGGCGTGAGTGCCAAATGTTCCTTCATGAATATCTTGCATTAACAAATCTGCTTCTCGCCTGTTGACACATCTAAGGACCATGTCATGATTTCTTTTATAGAGCACATCATTACTGAGAAAGAACTTAGATGCCAATCTTCTCAAGGTTTTCTTGTCGAGTGACGTAGCATCAACTGGATATTCTTGTTTTAACAGATAATTCTTTATGTCGTGGAACCATGGCTTGTTATCAATTTCTTCTTCAACCATCTGACAGTATGCAGGCTCAGTCTTGCGTTCAATTCGAATGAGAGTAGCATCATTGAAACACCTGACTTTCCACATTGAGGCTAACATGGCTAGAGCATCGGTAATGTGATTCTCAGATCTCGGAACATGCTTGAAAGTGATCTCATCAAAGTATTCAACCATTTCAACGATGTAGGCTCTGTAAGGGATCAACTTCTCATGTCTGGTCTCCCATTCACCTGTAACTTGATAAATAACCAAAGCTGAATCTCCACTTACTTCGAGAAGTTTGATTCTTAGGTCAATAGCCGCTTTGAGACCAAGAATGCATGCTTCATATTCGACAATATTGCGTGTACATTCAAAGTCTAACCTTGCTGTAAATGGGGTATAACCACCTTCTGGATTCATCAGAATGGCGCCTACGCCATGCCCACTGTAATTTGAGGAACCATCGAACATCATTTTCCACCAAAGACCCGGCTCGGGACCTTCATCAGGACCTGGCTCTTTATAATCTTTCACCAACATAATGTCTTCGTCCGGAAAATCAAACTTGAGAGACTCGTAATCTTCAACTGGCTGATCTGCAAGATAATCTGATAAGATACTACCCTTGATAGACTTCTGGGCCACATACTGGATGTCATATTCTGATAGCAACATATGCCAACGGGCGAGCCTTCCTGTCTGAGCGGGCTTCTCAAAAATATACTTTATCGGGTCCATTTTTGAAATCAACAAAGTAGTATGACAAATCATGTACTGCCTCAAACGTTTGGCAGCCCATGCCAAAGCACAACAAGTTTTCTCTAAAAGTGAATATCGGCTTTCACAATCGGTGAACTTCTTGCTCAAATAATAGATGGCATGTTCCTTTCGTCCGGACTCATCCTGTTGACCTGACACGCAACCCATTGAATTCTCGAGTACCGTTAAATACATGAAAAGAGGTCTTCCCGGAACAGGAGGTATTAAGATCGGAGGCTCTTAAAGATAGCCCTTAATCTTATCAAAAGCTTGTTGGCAATTTGAGTTCCAAACAACTGTCTGATCTTTGCGTAACAATTTGAAAATGGGCTTGCAAGTAAGAGTCATATTAGAAATAAATCTGGATATATAGTTCAATCTTCCAAGGAAACCTTTGACTTGTTTCTCAGTTTGCGGAGCCGGCATATCTTGAATGGCTCGAACCTTATCGGGATCTACCTCAATTCCTCGGTGGCTAACAATGAAACCGAGTAATTTCCCAGATCTCACTCCAAAAGTACACTTGGTTGGGTTTAGTCTCAACTGATACTTCTTGAGTCTCTTGAACAACTTTAACAGATGATTCAAATGGTCTTCCTCACTCTGGGATTTGGCGATCATGTCATCGACATACACTTCTATCTCTTTATGCATCATGTCATGAAATAACGTCACCATGGCTCTTTGATAAGTGGCACCGGCATTCCTCAAACCGAAAGGCATGACTTTATAACAGTAAGTTCCCCAAGGAGTAATGAAAGTAGTCTTTTCCATATCATCTAGATCCATCTTGATTTGGTTGTATCCGGAGAAACCATCCATAAACGAGAAAACTGCAAAGCGAGCCATATTATCCACCAACGTATCAATATGCGGCAAAGGGATATCGTCTTTTGGACAGGCCTTGTTCAGATCCCTATAATCCACACACATTCTGACCTTCCCATCTTTCTTCGGTACATGTACAATATTAGCCACCCATTAGGGGTACTCGGATACTGCCAAGAAACCTGCATCAATCTACTTCTTCACTTCATCTCTAATCTTAAGAGCCATATCAGGTCTAGTTCTTCGGAGCTTTTGTTTGACTGGCGTGCATTCTGGTTGGAGCGGTAACTTGTGGACCACTATGTCTGTGTCTAAGCAAATACGTCCACATACTCTTTTAAAAGCTTCACCAATTGCTGCTTGACTTCTGCCCCAAGTGTTGCCCTAATCTTGACCTCTTTCTTGTCTTCTTCGGTGCCAAGATTAATAACATCTACCTGCTCCTTGTGAGGTTGAAGCTCTAGGTACTCGTAACATGCCATTTTTACCAGTTCATCAGGGATCTCAAAATCTTCGTCCTCATCTTCGGCTTGGTATATTGGTGAGTCAAAGTCAGGAGGGAAAGCAAAGTCATTGGATTCAACAGGTTTTGGGGTATCACTGCATGTTGGAATGACTTAATTTATTAAAACACACACAAGGACAAATGCAGCAACAAGAAAAAATGTTTTGTTGATTTTTTTTAGAAAAATGCCATCTTCTTTTTAAACATGGAAGCAAAAACAATTAAGGAAACAACAACGAAGTATTTAACAAAATAGTTCATTAATCATAATATTCTTGAAAGCACGGGGCCCTTACAAAATGTATCCTATAGCCTTGGGCATGACTATGGAGTTTTAAAGATAAAAAACAGCAACAAGTAAAGGAAACAAACAAATTACTTCAACACAGGAAAGATCACGGGAATCTCAACAACCTCCCAATTGCCTAAAGCAGCCTCGCCATGATATACCAAATGTTCAATATCCTCGTCTTCAAAATCTTCTCCCACGGCATTGACTTGGAATCCTCCACTGATGAACACCTATTGGATAGTCTTCGGACGTCCTTCGGCGTGTGTTGATGCTTCGACATGAGTTGATTTGTAACCCAACCCTTGGCGACCCAGTCTTGCTTTCACTTTAATAACCTCTCCCCAACTTGCAGGAGTACCTTCTTCCAATGTAGACTTAATGCTCTGGGCGGATGAAAAAGATGGACCACTCTTTGCCACTGTGTCTTCTATCATTACCACGTTAGCTATTTCAAACACTTGGAAAGAAGTTTCCAACGCATCCTCATCTGCCTCAATATACCTGAATGACGATAAATTACTCACCATCAAGTCCTCTTCGCCATGCATAATTATTAGTTTGTCGTTTACAACAAATTTCATCCTCTGATGCAAAGTGGAAGTCACTGCCCCTGCTGCGTGAATCCAAGGCCGTCCCAACAAACAGCTGTAAGCCGGGTTAATGTCCATTACTTGAAATGTGATATCGAACACGTGAGGGCCTATCATAATTGGCAACTCCACTTTCCCAACAACCGTTCTTCTCGAACCATCAAAAGCCTTCACAATTAACGACGTCGGCTTCATCTCTGCCCCTTCATATGCCAACTTTGCGAGCGATCTTTTAGGCAATACATTCAACAAAGATCCAGTATCAACCAAAACTCACGCCAACGTGTCCTCTTGACATCTGACAGATACGTGCAAAGCACGGTTATGATTACGTCCTCCCCTTGGCAGCTCTTTATCACTGAAACTCAGAGTATTGCAGGTTGTAATATTGGCTATCACCGAATCAAATTGGCTAGGGGTTATATCCTTCGTCACATGTGCTTTCATTAACACCTTTTGTAAAGCCTCTCTATGGGCCGACGAATTCATTAGGAGAGACAAAATTGATATTTTTGAGGGGGTTTGATGAAGTTGATCAACAACCTTGTAATCGCTTTTTCGGATAATCCTTAAGAACTCATCAGTATCTCCTTCAGTGATGGGCATTTCTTTGTCTTTGGCCATCACGGCAGGGGTAACCTCTTTTTAAGCAACCACTGTTATCTTGGGTTGATATATTCGACCACTACGGGTCATCTTGCTCGTTCCTGCAATATTTGTCACATCAACCTGGTCATCCTTCACCTTCTCATTCTGAATAATCTTCCCAGATCTTTGGTTTAACACAACCATATCATACTTCCACGGGACTGCCATTGTATTCTCAAAAGGAAACGATCTCGACTTCTGAATAACAACTGATCGAGGCTGATCAACAGCAGTTTTGTCAAAAATAGGCTTCACATTTTTGCTGATCATATTGAACACAGGGACTCTCTCGCTTTTCTTTGGTAGATTGAAAACATGCTCAACCACAGAAACTTCCTCCTTATCTACCTTGGTACCCACTTGCAATAATCCATCGCCGATCAGACTTTGCACATCTTTTTGTACCACACCACACCCTTTAGGATTAATAGAACACTCCTCACAGTCACTATGGGTACCTTTAGTCAGCCCTGCTTTCAATAGTTTCTCATGAAGTGACCTCAACAGAGTCTTGATTTATGACACATCACAAACTAACTTTTCATCTGAAGCCTCCTCTATAGCATTAACTCCTCTATGATTTGCTAATGGGTTACTTTTAACATTAGGCGGTACATCATCAAAAGACAAAATCTTCTTCTCTATGAGCTCTCTGACAAGATGTTTCAAGGCAAGACACCTCTCTAAGTCATGGTCGGCAGCACCTTCATGAAAGGCACAATGAGCATTCGGATTGTAATGAGGTGTCTGAAAGTGTATTCAATGGTCGTGTTGTTATCAACCCTTGTTGCACCAAAGCTGGGTACAACTCTGTATAAGTCATTGGTATCTGAGGAAATGGAGGCCTCGTTGTTGGTCTTCGATTTTGGTAATTTTTCCTTGGTGCTTGAGCCCTAGGATGTTGGTATTGCTGATAGGGTGGAGCGTTGGGCGCTCGTTGATACCCTTGTTGTTGAACTGGTTGATACATGGGTGTTGATTGCACTGTATGATAATTCGGAACAGGGTGATTGAAAACCGGCGTTATAGCTGCCACATATGGTTGTTGGGCATACTGTACTGGATAAATCGGTTGTTGTTTCAAATTTTGCTGAGGTTGTTGAACATATCCTTGTGGAGGCTGCTGAACATAGCCTTGTGGAGGCTGTTGATATCGTTGATAGGGATGCTTCCAAGTTTGATTCCTTTTCCCCATTGTTATGGCGTTTGTTTCTCCCTCCTTCTTTTTATGAAAATTACCACTGAACTTCTTAACATTGTTGTTGTTGGAACCACTGGATCTACTAGTCATTTTTCCATTCTTCAATCCCAATTCCACTCTCACCCCCACAGCCACTATATCGGAGAAACTCGATGTTACACTGCTAATCATCTTTTCATAAAATTTTGGCCTTACCGTGTCCACAAACCAATATGTCAACTCTTTCTCATTTAAAGGAGGTTCCACTTGAGAGGCAGTCTCCTTCCATCGTTGTGCATACTCTTTGAACGATTCAGAATTCTTTTGTGTCATACTCTGCAACTGTCTTCTGTCAGGGGCCAAATCCATATTGTATTTGTAATGCTTTATGAAAGCATCGGCCAAGTCTTGGAAACTGTGAATGCGAGATTGATCTAGGCTCAAATACCACTTAGCAGGGGCTCCTTTCAAGCTATCCTGGAAACAATGGATCATCAGCTTATCATCTTCTACATGTGCAGCCATTCTTCAGTAATACATGATCAAATGCGAGGACAAGTAGCATCGGTGTACTGATCAAAGTTGGGGACTTTTAATTTTGGCGGGATTACCAATCCAGACACTAAACACATATCTCTGGCATCAGTACCAAAGATATCATTCCCCTGCATTGCTCTAACCTTCCTCCCTATAGTTTCTACACTCTCCTTTAATTTCTCATGTCTTTAACTTCCTTCTTCAGACCCATCAGGAACTTCAAACACTTGTGGATGGTTGTGAAAAACAGGGCACACTTGAGCTTGTACAGAGGCTGGAGTATAAATCGGAACAACTCGGGGAAACTCTGCCCCTAGAGGAACTGATTGTTGACTGACTGGTGGCAGAGGTACAAAACCTAGCATTAATCCATACGGTGGTATACTTGCAACAGTGACTGCTGTTGGGATCGGCTCCACAGATACGTTAGTGATCTCAGAAACTATAGTGGCCTGAGTGTCCATTTTTGCATTGATGACTTATAAGACTTCCATAATTCGTCCTACGCTTCCTCATAACTCTTCAAGTTCGTTGTCAACCCTATCCAGATTCAAATTATGTTCTTCCATTCTTTGACGAGCTTGGGCTCGTGTGTTGTATTCATGTCGAGGATTCAGTATGATTCTGGAGATAAGTCAGCGAGATGAGACACAGCACAGGAAATCCACAAGAAATGCTATGGGTGCAGATGCAAAATGCAAAATTAATCATTCAAGGAAATCTAAAGAAATATTTGCAAACATTATAACGATGGGGAAATAAAGCAAATTCAAAGTCTTCATAGATTAATAACTGAGAGTTTTACAACAACAATTCGAAACTGAAACACAAATCTTCAATACAGGTACATGGTAAAACACATAAAACAAAAAGATCGTAGATCTTCTGGCTGGAGGGTCCTTCGTCTTCTGGTTGACTCTTATTTCCACCTTGATGGACCAACTCTTGAAACTCTTCCTTCTCTTGCATAACCTTGAAATACTTATCTCTCCAAGCTTTTCCTTCTCTTTCAGCTTTTGTCAAAGCATGTTTTAATTCTTTCACAAGAGTAAGGTTTGTTAGGTTAGGCTCAAAACGGGTATAGAACATCTTCAATGCTGCTTCTTTCACCCATGATAAGTAGGATTCTGAAACAACAATGTCAGGGTAATCCAAAGCAGTTGTTCCCCTTGTGTGGATGTGACGCCAAGCATACACAGCCCGAGCCTTGTAGGCTGGATTTTTCCCTTCTTCAATGTAGAAACTTCTCAAAAGAACTGGGTATGGTTCATTCTTCATTGGGTGTCCCAACTGGCGACGAGTTAAAATGGGATTATAGCTAATGCAACCATCAATGCTGATAAGCGGTACATTTGGAAAATCCCCACAACTTTGAATCATGGTAATCCCTCCATACATAGGGTCATACCACTTAATATCTGCATGTTTGAGTAACAACAACCTCTCTGTCCATGAGAGTTTATTCTGCATATCCCAGAGTGCTGGAAGCCTTGGCAAGTGCGAAATAAACCACTTGTATAGAAGAACGGTCCAACATACAATCTGTCCAACTCCATGACGGTTTCTGCGATGGATGGAAAAATACACATCAGCCAACAAAGTGGGTACGGGATTTTTGATTAAGAAAAGGTTGATTGCAGTCGCATCCACAAAATTATCAACAGTCGGAAACAGGAAAAGTCTGTAAATTAGCAAAGCCAGAATGGCCTCAAATGCTTCAGCATTCTTCGACTCGGCATAAAATTAAGCTTTTTCATACAGGAACATGGCTGGAAATCCGTATAGCCCTCCCTTAGCAGTCATATGAGATCGTACTTCATCCACCTCCAAATGTGCGGCCTCTGCAATTGCTCTTTCGCTAGGAGTCCCTTCTCTTCCAGAAAATGGTCTGGGAGTGATGCCCAATCCCATCAGGGCAGAATATTCTTCCAAGGTTGGCAGCAATTGGTAATCTGGAAACGTGAAACAATGATAGGTCGAATCGTAAAACTGCACGAGCGCTGATAACATCTCTTCATCCACTTGAATTTCTATTAAAGACAGCATATTCCCATACTTCTCTTTGAACCCCTCAGGGTCTTCTACCAAACCTCCCAGTTTCCTCAGGTTCTCCAAATTCGGGCTTCGGAACACAATCTCTGCAGTTGTCCTCTTTCCAGAATCCATTCTATAATATCTGCAAAACAACCTTTAGTTCCTTGAATGATTAATAAATGTGAATGCAAATGCACAAAGTATCATGGAACTCAAATTCTGTAAACATCAAAAACGTCATAGACTTAATTTCATTGAATTACAAAATTTTAGTACATCTTACAAAAGTCTTAAACAGAAAGCTAAATAAAAGCTAACAAAAATCCCCAGAAGGTTCTCCTAACAGCCTCAAGTTGAGCTTCTCAATCTCCTTTTCCATCTGGGCCTTTTCAAGGATGATCTTATCCATGATCAACTTCCACGGAGTCGACTGAGGACTAGAAGAAAATAAATCTCCTTGCACCTTTCTCTTCTTGCAAGAGAGTACTTCTTCATTCTTCAACTCTAATTGCTTCTGGAGCTCTGCATTTTCTTCAACAAACACTTGATACTTGTGCTTCCAAGCGTCTTCGGTTTGTCATGCCTTACTCAAGGCAATCCTTAGCTTCTCCTCCTCAGACATGAAGATCAAGGTGTGCTCCTCCTTTAAAGCCATGGGTTCTTGTCGAGAATAGGGCATCTTCAACTCAATGGCTCTCTTTCGAACCCATTGGAGATAAGGTTCCAAAGAGACAAAATTGGGTTTTCCTAGGTCTTTCTTTCCCTTTTTGTGCAAATGACTCAAGGCTTTTAGAATCTTCTCTTTCTGCTCTTGACTATCTTCCTTGAAGAAAATATTTTCCACATGAATACTGTTGGGCTTGTCCTTCAAAGGGTATCCCAACTGTCGACGAGCAAGGACCGGATTGTAACTGATTCCTCCATTAGCACCAAGAAGAGGTACATTACCAAAATCTCAACAGTTGTTAATGATCATTATTCCCTCACAGTCTCGATTGTATCAATCAATATCAGAGTGCGTGAGAGCCATAATCTTTTGTGACCACAACCCTTTTTTCGGATCCTAAAAGGCGTTAGCTTTAGGCAAGTGTGAAATAAACCACTTGTATAGTAAAGGAGAACAACAAGTGATCATCCCTCCTTTGTGGAAATTTCTAAGATGAATAGAATGATACGCATCTGCTAGCAAAGTAGGCACAGGGTTTTTCTTCAAGAAGATCTTAATGGCATTGAGGTCTACAAAGTTCTCGAAGCTAGGGAACAAAAAGATACCATAAATGAGCAAGGCAAGGATAGCCTCGAATGCATCCATGCTCAAATGATCTGCATAGTATTGAGCTTTTTCAACCAAAAATTCTGCACTCAACCCAAAAACTCCTCCTTTTGTAGTCATGTTCTTTTGAATATCAACCAATCCTAAACGTGTAGCTTTGGCAATATCTTGTTCCTTAGGGTCCTTCTCCATAATCAGAAAAGGAGACTCTTCAAGAATGGGCAACCCAAACAAGTGAGAGTATTCTTCTAGCATGGGCACTAGCTGATAATCGGGAAAGGTGAAACAATGGTAGAGTGGATCATAGAACTAGAGAAGCGTAGAAAAAAGTCCACTATCCATCTTTATCTTCAATAGTAACAACAACTTCCCATACCTATGTGGAAATCCCTCTGGATCTGTCACCAAGGTGCCCAACCTCCTTAGGTCATCTAGTTTAGAACCTTTGTAAGTGTACTTCAAAGTTTTCTTTCTTTCACCATCCATAGCGACCTTGATGTTTACAAACAAAAGGTCTGAGTTCCATGAAACCTTATGATATGATGTTTATGAATGCAAAAATGCACAAACACAGGTAATGAAAATATCACACATATGCACACAAACACAAGCCTAGGTTTAAAGGACGAGCGTGGATCCATGGTCTACCCATCCCCAAAAAGGTGTGTAATATGGATTTTCAAACCTGTAGAGCAGGGTTCTAAACGGTTCTCAGAGTCAACAACCCATCTTTCGGATATTATCAACTTCCCAAATTACTTGGTAATCGATAATATTCTCAAGAGAGTCTCGTCCAAGTGTAGTATCGCGTATCAACTATTTCGGAAATACTTCATTATAGCCATCACACTACGTCCTAGTAAGGCCAAAGTGGGGTAGAATGTAATCTAAAAGTTCACAGTGTCACGGGCTCCTTCGTTGAAAGTCGCATGGTTTTCACAAATACTCGTTCAACAATACTAAAATCTCAAGAGGGCCTACACTGAGCAGTGGTTTCTCAAGTTAGCTTGGTCGGGAATCAACTCCATAAAGCCTTCTTGAATATACCACCATCCTATCATAATTGCACTCGAGTTCGGGTATAGGACCATCTCACCACTCAAAGGTCCCAATATCCAACATACGAACAAATATATACATGTTAAGCAAATATTCACAAATATAGCATTCAATCAAACAGAATAGGCTAAACCCTCAAGTTTAAGTCTCCCCAGTGAAGTCGCCATTTCTGTTGCAGTGAGAATCAGATATCAAGCTATTGATTAACTTGAATCTTTAATTCATTGAATTCACAACCGGACTTTAATTTATCTAAAGGAAAGGTCTAAAGAGAGAAAGAACCTTTTGTACGATGTAACAACAACGCTAAGAGATTTGGGGATCGGGGGTTGGTTATGCATAGAGTAGTTATTTCACATCCTAAACATCTGTAGTACTCTACAGGAACCTTTTGTTTGTTTGTATGCTAATACTTGCTAAGTGTTTGCTATGGATTGGGTAAAAGGTGTAGGTTAAGACCTAGGGATAGTTTCTAAATTTTCTCGCAAAGATATCGCATCTTCTTCCTATGTATCCTAACTAGGATAGAATCAGAGCAATCGTAGTTCACCTCACTAGGGATGACGAACACTTGATTATGATCAAGGTTCAAAGAGGAACAAACATTACAATGCTTGTGTAGAGTTTAAGAAAAACTCTCTAGATCTAAGTTGGACACTCAAGAAAGGGAAGTAAGTAATCATCTCCATGATTCTTACATAGAGTTAACAAACTCTATCCTAAGTTCTAATTGAAAGAGCACTCCTAACAAGGGGTAGGCTTTTTAGACTTAAGCAAAGTCCATTGGGTAGGTTCTAACTCATCTAAGTGGGTAGATGACTTAACAAAGTCAGGAGAGGGTAGCGGTCTATCTATGACCCAAAGATCAACAGAGAGACTTTCCTTTGGAAGGATAGAAGGGGAGGCAACTTGGATGAGAACTAAAGAGTTCCATCCCTTGGGGAAATTAAACTTAGCAAGGCACAAAACAATCAAACATGATGAATACAAGAAACATTGTTAAAAAGTGTCATGAATGTCTGATTTATGCGGATAAAATGCATGTGCCTCCGACTCTACTCAATGATATTTTGTCTTTGTGGCTTTTCTCTATGTGGGGAATTGACATGATTGGCATGATTGTGCCAAAAGCTTCAAACAAGCTTTGTTTCATTCTGGTAGTTATTGATTACTTCACCAAAAGGGTCGAAACAACTTTCATACGCTAATGTGACCAAGTAAGTGGTTGTCCGGTTTATCAAGAAAAAAATCATATGTCATTATGGTATTCCAAGCAAGATCATTACTAACAATGGTTCAAACTTGAACAATAAGATGATGATAGAACTATGTGAAAGCTTTAAGATTGAACATCATAATTATTTTCCTTACAGACCCAAGATGAGCGGGGCTGTTGAAACTACAAATAAGAATATTAAGAAGATGGTTGTAACCTACAAGGATTGGCATGAGATGCTCCCTTTTGCTTTGCATAGATATCGGAAATTCGTCCGTACATCAACAGGGGCAACCCCTTTCTCCTTAGTCTATGGCATGGAAGTAGTGCTCTCTATAGAAGTTGAGATCTAGTTAATGAGAGTCTTGATGGAAGCCAAGTTGACAGAAGTTGAATAGTGTCATAACGGATATGACCAGTTGAATCTAATTAAAGAGAAAATAATGACAGACTTATGTCATGGTTAGTGTTGCGGTGAGAATTAGATATCAAGCTATTGATTAACTTGAATCTTTAATTCATTGAATTCACAACTGGACTTTAATTTATCCATAGGAAAGGTCTAAAGAGAGAAAGAACCTTTTGCGCGATGTAACAACAACGCTAAGAGATTCGGGGATCGGGGTTGGTTATGCACAGAGTAGGTATTTCACATCCTAAACATCTGTAGTACTCTACAGGAACCTTTTGTTTGTTTGTATGCTAATACTTGCTAAGTGTTTGCTATGGATTGGGTAAAAGGTGTAGGTTAAGACCTAGGGATAGTTTCTAAATTTGCTCGTAAAGATATCGCATCTTCTGCCAACGTATCCTAACTAGGATAGAATCAGAACAATCGTAGTTCACCTCACTACTGATGAAGAACACTTGATTACGATCAAGGTTCAAAGGGGAACAAACATTACAATGCTTGTGTAGAGTTTAAGAAAAACTCTCTAGATCTAAGTTGGACACTCAAGAAAGGGAAGTAAGTAATCATCTCCATGATTCTTATATAGAGTTAACAAATTCTATCCTAAGTTCTAATTGAAAGAGCACTCCTAACAAGGGGTAGCTTTTTAGACTTAAGCAAAGTCCAATGGGTAGGTTCTAACTCATCTAAGTGGGTAGATGACTTAACAAAGTCAGGAGAGGGTAGCAGGCTATCTATGACCCAAAGGTCAACAAAGATACTTTCCTTTATAAGGATAGAAGGGGAGGCAACTTGGATGAGAACTAAAGAGTTCCATCCCTTGGGGAAATTAAACTTAGCAAGGCACAAAACAATCAAACAGGATGAATACAAGAAACATGGTTACCACCAAGAATAAACAAGCATGTTACAACAAGCAAAGATTTCAGATAGGATGAATGGTTACAACCAAAGCATGCAAGCGTATGACAATAGGCAAGCAAAGATGAGTTCTTACAATACTCAATGAAAGATAAAGACTTAAGCAAATCTTGACAAAGATGAAGGTAACGACCAATGCAAATAAGTCAAACATCAAGGGGATATTACATGGAAATCAAAATGAATCAAACATAATGCTCACTAGCAACAAGTAATTGTAATTACATACACAAAGGTTGACAAACATAGAACTCACATCACAACAACCAACTTTAAGAAAAATAGGTCAAAAGTTTGAAAAGATTAGGAGGGTAAAAACCCTAAAAGAAGCATGAACGTTTTCAATGCAAAGTTGTTTTCAAAAAAGAGTTTTTTAGAATATTAATGCACCACATGAAAATATACACAAATACGAGATAGTTGCAAAAAGAACTGATAAAAAATAATAAAAAATGAAGAAGTTATGATCTTTAGAAAATTAATAACAATTAAATAAAAAACAAGAGAATTAATGATAAAAGGAAAGGGGAGGCACTTGGTGGGTGTTGAACCCACCACCTCATGGTTGCCAGCTGAAAATTTTTCCAAATGGGCCAAGGCGCGCGCTTATTAATTTGGAAGGAAAGAAAGACAAAAAATATGAAAACATGGCAAAATGGAAAATAAATAAAAGGGTTGATCTCCACTGTGGATCGAACCCAGGATCTAGAGGTGCAAGGCGTATGAGAGAGTGAAGGTTTAACCACTGGGGTGGCGATACATCCGTGTATTTTTCCACCCCTAAAACTTAAGTACTCATCAAAGCAAGTGGATTGTACCAAGGCAAGGTGAACATGAGAACAAGCCAAAACATGAAAAACGGTAACCATGTAAATCATTCAAAACTTAACCAAATTGAACAAAATTTTAGCCTATCTCACATGAAATTTCGCAAGGAATACCTTGGTAATCTCAGTTTTCTAAGAAAATGCACACAATTAAAAATTCGAAGGCCAATGCAAACTGAAGCTTATGCAATGCAAAAGAGTATCTACAGCTCATAATAGCAAGGTTTAATGATATGCAATGGTATGCACAAGTCATAAATACATTATTCATGGAATTTGGATGCAAGAATCATGCAAAGATGGCTTCAAACAAAAACTGGTGTGTGGACTGTCATGATGTGAACAAGAATTGCTTAAAATGTTGTTTTTAGCCAAAGAGCAAAAGAGTAGGAATTCAATGATACAGTCTACATAACCATTATACACAAAGTGATTCATACATAATCAACTGTTCAAACATGATGCAAGAACTGATCAAGAACAAACTTCAAGCAAAAATTTGGTATATGAAAATGGCAAAAATGAAACACCAAAGTTGAAATGTTTGGCAAATGAAAATAGTTCATGATGCAGCCTATGTCCTCATCATACACAACATGATTCATGCACATTAAATCAAAGATTCAAACATCTTGCAAGAGATTAACACAAATGATGGCAGATGAAGTTGGAACAGAAAAACAGAAGCTGATAGCAAAGATTATGACAGTCAAGATCAAATTCAAACCATCCACACATATGCAACTTTGCAATGCATTTACAAAAGCAAAATATCTAAGCAATTTACATCAGTTCAAACAAAATTGGTCTAACCTTGACAGTTTAGCAGTTATGCATTCATGGACTAAGCAATTAACAAATTGGTTCCAACATGCAAAGGACTCATATACACAACAACATCAATTAGTCCTCAAAGTAAAAACATGCCAAGCATATCAAATTTATCAAGCTTTGAAAATGATGGTTACAACCATAGGAATAAAGACCTAGTCAGATTTCTAACAAGAACAACATGCTAGCAACAAGGAAATAATATGACAGTTAGCACCAACAAGGCTTGTCATCAACAGCTCGCAAATGCAAACTTGACAAAAGCTGGAAATAAGGCAACATCATAGCAACACAAACTTGACAAAGTTAAAAAAGGAATCAAGGCATCATGGTAGCAAAACATGGCAATATCAATGATCAATAGCTAGCCCTAATTCTATATGCACATATTTTTTTGCAAAACACATGTCAAATGCTAATCTACAACAAAATGGCACCATGGCAATTTCAAATGAAACCAGGCATATGGCAGCAAGTATGGACTTCACAAAATGGCAAGGTTGGCATACATCATCAATCATTCCTAACCCCTAATGCACACAACAGTTTGCAAGTTTATCAAAGGTATCATGGCAGTCAAGTTCAAAACAGAATGGAACACATTGTGTTCAGGGTATATGCAAGTTCTTCACAAAGATACAACATCAAGACAATGGATTTGAGCATGGCATACTATACATCTTGCAGCAAAAGTCATAACAGAAATTGCTCCATGCTATATTCAAACAACAAAGATCAAACATATCAAGAGCAAGGTCATGCTGGACACAAACAGATGAGATGCTCTAAAGCAAATCAACATCCTAACAGCAGCAACAACAAAATGTTCATGAAGACATCTCAACATCCAAATCCAATTGCAAGCAACATTTATAAATTGAAGACCCCCTAGAGTTCAAACATGACTTAGCTACAATAATACATCATGAAATGGCCAACAAACACTTACACATGATATGATCAAGGCAGATACAAAAACTGACAGATTTGCACATAAGCTACATTTTGCCTTCAAATACCAATCATGTCAAGTATGTTTATGACAGAAATAAAAAGGATAGCAACCACTAACCTTTTGTAGACCTCCAAGCAAGCTTGTTGCAATATGGAATGCCTTGAGAAAACTCCAGCTGTTGTCCAACTCTGCTTTGATGAAAACAGCCCTTGCTTGCACTTGAAGGAACTTGTGACAAATCTCAAAATAAATGAGGATGAGGTTGTTTTATGTTATGGACAATTGGAACATCATATATTAAAGGTGTATGGATGGTTAGAATGATTAAAATAGGTCTGGACAGAGGTTTCTTTAATTTTGTGTGTGAGGTCAAACTTTGCTTGGTTGAAAGTTGACTTTTGGGAAAATGGAGTTTTTGAGTGGTTTAAGAGTATGAACACCTTCCACACATCATTTATGGATTGTGCAGATGGTTTTTGAAGGATTGGAGTGTGTGGAAATGGATTTGGGAAGCCAACTTCCCAAGGCAGATTTTGATGAAACATGGAAATTTGAAAATGAGGCAAGCAAGAAGGGAAGAAGAGCTATGGCTTTCTCTTGGTTCTAAGAGTTCTCTGGTGTATGTAGTAACATAGAGGGAGCCTCTATTTATAGGAAAAATGAAGGGTGAGGATATATTTGTAACTTGGCACTTTTGGAGGGAGTTTGAAAAAGTAACTTTGCTTGAGGTTTTGATGCAGCTGTAAATTCAGATCTTTGGCTCAAGCTAATGCATTGCTCAAGTGGCATGAATGACATAATAGTGATTGGAGTGGTTAGGCAGTAGGAGGGCTGTTTGCTGCAAGTGTCCCATAAAGTTTATCTTTCTTCCCTTTCTTTGATTAAAATAATCCCACTTGCCTCCAACTTGCAAGACTCACTAAACCTCCTTATTTTCTGCATTTCTTCCTCTCATATCCTCTAAATATCAGATACAAATATGATCCAAGGGCTGAGAATAGCTCAAGTGATCAAAGGATGAGTTTGTGAAAAATTGAAAGTGTTGGACTCAAGTGTTGAAACCTCATCTTGTTGAATTCATAACTCTCAGCTCATAAGGGCTATGGAGGAGTTCTAATACATTTTGGAAATCTCTCATGTAGCTCTACAACTTTCATGTTTTCATGAGTTTCAGATTCCCAAAGGAACTTTGCCAAAAAAAACCTCTCAAAGTTGTTGAAAAACAAGCCTAAAAGTTACTTTTCCTTCTTGTAATGAATTTGGTCATAACTCCAAATCTATGCATTTTCTGCTCATGGACCACTGTGGGAATTTTGTAGGAATTGTCAAGAGCTTTCCAATGAGCATTGAACCAACTCAATTGGATGTGTGGTTAAGGAGTTATGGTCTTGCCCCTTCCAAAACCCTAATTCCCGATTTTTGCGATTACTCCCTAATCCTTGATCCAATGGTCATGAAACTTCATGGGTAGGTGAAATATGTAATTAGGAACATTTTTTATTCCCACCTTGAGGTCAAATTCCGTATGAGTGAAGAGTTGACTTTTCTGTCAACCGAACAATCGATCGGTGTCTACCGAGTCAACTGTTGATGCTCCGGGTCTTTTGAGGCCTTGAAACTTCTTGAGTAGACTTTACCAAGCCATATGAACTTTATGGACTATGATCCCACCATTGTAACACCTTTTAAATCAAAAGTCAAACCACAGTTGACTTTTCCTGCTCGAAAACCCTAATCGGGTACCCTGAACTGCATTGTCCTTGATTCTTGAGTGACAACCTCAAATTGGATTCATACTTGATCTAATGGAGCATGTTTGATGATGTGGAGACTTATTTCATGGAGAACCAATCCAAAACGTTGACTGATTAACCGTCGAAACCTCGATTCTCGGCTGTACGGAACCCTGATTTCTGTATCTTAACAAAGACAAACTTGAAACAGGTTAGGGTTAGATAATCAAATGAATATGATCCTAAGATGATGATGAAAATCTAAGGGGTCAAAATTTAGGGTATGACAGTTAGTTATACCAAAAGAGAATGAAGAAAGCATTTGATAAGAAGGTTTGTCCTCGTGAATTCAGAGAAGGCGACCCCGTTCTCAAAAAGATCTTGCCTATCTATAATGGTTTCTGTGGCAGGACTCCGAATTACGAAGTCCCATATTTTGTCAAGAGTTTGATTCTTATAACTATGGATGTTGAGGATATCCGACGTCCGGTAAACGCCGATGCAGTCAAGAACTACTTCACCTAAATAATCAAAAGAATAACCCGCTAAATTGAAAACTCGGAAGCGTGGCTTAGGCAAAAATGAGCATCTCGGTGGATTGAGAACCTGAAAGGGCGGTCCAGAGAAAAATTAGAGACATAAACAGAAATAATTCATCTCGTTAGATTGAAAACCTGAAAGCAAAATCTAGGCAAATGTTAGGGATTTTATGGTAAGTAAATGCATCAGGCAAGGCTTGATCACTTGAAGTAGCATCATTAATCAGGAATTCTCTGTTCAATCTTTCTCAACAAAAGCTTGATTATAGAAATTCAAAGTTGTTAGGGAAAATAGTGGTCATTATTTTTTAATGTAGCCTTTCCATTTACCATTTTCCAAACTTTGTAATTATCCATGGAGTCGCGTCTTTTGCGAACTATTATTCTACCAATAAAATCCTGATTTTTAACAATTGATTTTGATTCCTATATTTGTTTCTCTTGAAAAATGTCATTTATTTTTTGTAAAAATTTTGAAACAAAGTTTAATAAACTTCATGTTTTTAAAATTCCAAAATGTTCTCCTTTGACTTTTGTATAAATTTAAAGGAATGTCGATCGTTGTTCAAGATTGGTAAAGTCTCAAACTGTGGGACTCAGATTCCCCGGTACTGTAATTCAAAGCATGATAATTTTGATTTCCCAACGGGGTTGTTGATGGATACCAGGGTTCTTCCAATCATTTCAGGTATTACAATGTTGATATTGGGTTCCCCTCACAGCGAGATTAGCAAAAGTTTCTATGTCTTCAAAAGATTTTCGATTTCTAAACATTTTTGTTTTCCCCAACAAATCTCTTATCTCCAGCGGAAGGTTTTGAATCCTGGAAAGTGGGATAGAAGACAAGCTTTGTAGCAGAGTCTCCGTCTAGTTGAGATTTCGCGGAGTATCCTGTTCGTTGACTTTGTTTTCCCAGTTTGTTCAATGTGTTGTTTTGTCTGCATAAGCATAACACTTTGTGCATTCGTAGCATTCATAAAGCATTTAAGCATAGCCAAACGTATATTCGTGCTCATTCGTATGTCTTTGGTATTTTGAAATTCACTTTCCTGTTAGTGTTTCCTCAAAAAGAGTTTATCCTTTGTTTCCCTGCTGAGATTATGCCTCGTGGAAGAATTGTTCCAATTTTCCTTCCCATCTCATTTGTCTAGATGGATTCCCTGCTGAGATTATGCCTCATGGAAGAATTGTTCCAATTTTCTTTCCCATCTCATTTGTCTGGATGGATAAGATATCCAGTTGAGTTTGTTCCTCGATGGGAAGAGTCATGTTTGACCGTTTCTCTCCAGTTCATTCCTGGGTTGAACTTTGGTCCCCTGCAGCAATTTTTGCCCTCTCCAAGCTAAGAACATAGATGACGAGCAAGGAATATTTTTCATATTTTGGATCCTATTTTCCTCATCAAAGAAGATACATTCAATGGATGTGCAATCTAATTTGATTTGACAGTTATTTCCTTAGTAATCTCTGAGGAAAATTCAATAAATGTGGCAGTATCTTTATTTGAGAAGCTTGTTCATTCCTAGCAATATAAATTCTTACTTCAACAGCAAGTGGCAATCTCTAGAGCCATTCCCAATAGAGAAGCTTGTTGTGATTCAACAAAACAAGTCAACTCCAATTCGTTCTAACTGGTGGTTGTCTCTTTACTTGAGAAGTCTGTTTTGATCCCTAATCAAAGTCAATATATCAATCCCCAGCAAGTGAATACCGCTTTAAGTTGAGGACCAGAAGTCAAAGAAAGCTTGTTTGATACCCTTTCCAAGTGGAAGGCTTGGTTAAAGAAGAAAATGTGACCCATTCTAAGATGAAGATCAGGATTCATGGGAGGTTTATTACCCTTTCCAAGTGGAAGACTTGGTTAAAGAAGAAACTGAAACCCATTACAGGTTGAACACCGAAAGTCATGGGAGGTTTATTACCATTTTCAAGTGGAAAACTTAGTTAAAGAAGAAGTTGAGCCTCGTTCCAAGTGGAAGACCGAAAGTTATGGAAAGCTTATTATTAATTCAAATCCTGTCACTACATTCATCTATGAGTTAGTAGTTTACCGTCGTCTATGAATCGGTATTATCTTGTTTACTACTATGGGTTGGTAGTAACTTTTTTCTCTAACTATTACTCAGGTTTGATTCTCCATTAATCTCATTGTTTGTTCTTGTTGTATACTTTCCAGTGGATTTTTCCATAGTCGCTTGCTAGCTCCCCTTTCTTCTGGAACTCTTGCTAAATCCAAGTGAGTCCTTTGTTATGTATTGTGATGCTTCGAAGATGGGCCTAGGTGGTGTGTCGATGCAGAATTTCCAGGTGGTAGCTTAGGTGTCTAGACATTTGAGGGTTCATTAGAGGAATTATCCTATGCATGATCTTGAGTTAGCAGTTATGGTGTTCGTGTTGAAGATTTAGAAACATTACCTATTTGGCTCCATATTTAAGGTGTTCAGTGATCACAAGAGTTTGAGTATTTATTTTATCAGAGGGAATTGAATGAGGCAGATGAGATGGCTCGAGTTTCTGAAGGAGTGTGATTTTAGCTTGAGTTATCATCCGAGTAAAGCTAATTTTGTAGCTGATGCATTTAGTAGAAAGTCACTGCATATGTCGATGTTGATAGTTTAAGAGTTAGAATTGATCGAGCAATTATGATACACGAGTTCAGTATGTGAAGAGACTCCTAATAGTGTGAAGTTAGGTATGTTGAAGTTAGGTATCCTTGAAGAGATTAGAAAAGGTTAGAAGATCGATGTGGGATTCATTTACCAACTTATGTCAATCAATCAAGGTAAGGGTGGTGACTTCAGAGTTGACGAGAATGGTGTAATGAGGTTTAAAGAAAGTGTTTTTGTACCTGACATGCCATAGCTTAAGAGTATTCTTGATGAGGTTCATAGAAGTGGTATGAGTATTCATCTCGGTGCCACTAAGATGTATCAAGATTTGAAGAAATATTTTTGCTGGAGAGGAATGAAAAAGGAAGTAACAGGGTTTATGTATTCTAGTTTAACTTTCCAAAAATCGAAGATTAAACATTAGAAGTCGTTGGCCTAATGCAACCATTAAGTTTTCTAGATTGGAAGTGGGATAGCATTTCCACGGATTTCATGACAAATTTGTCGAGGACGGTGAAGGGATGTGATTCTATTTCGGTGATTATTTATAGACTGACTAAATGGGCTCATTTCATACCGATTAAAATCAGTTATCCATTGCAAACGTTAGTTGGGTTGTACATTGAGAAGATTGTTAGCCTACATGGTATTCCATCGAGCATTGTGTCTGAAAGAGATCAGAGGTTCACGTTGAGGTTTTGGCAGAGTTTGCAAAAAGCATTGGGTACTAAGATATAGTTGAGTTTTGCTTATCATTCGCAGACAGATGGTCATACAAAGAGGATTGTCCAATCCTTAGATGATCTATTAAGGGCTTTTGTATTAGAATAAGGAGGTGCTTTGGATAGCTACTTGTCATTGATTAAGTTTACTTACACTAATAGTTTCCATTCGAGTAAGTGATTTTCATACCCTAATTTTTACCCCTAAGATTCCACCTATGATATCATTTGCATCTCATCAAATCACAAACATGGTTTCCTCCTAACCCTCTCTCTTTGGGGAGATATCACCAGGAACCTTTGTGTTTTCGTTGCTTGTTTGTTTATATTCTAACATCACTAACCTTATTCAAAATACAAAAATATATGTTGTTTCATATTTCTTATTGTACAAGGTAGGGACTTGCAATCAGTGAATCAAGCTTGGTTTCTAAATTAGGGTTTTGGTTCCCTAAGTCAATGTTTTGGTCAACAAGTGGTCTATAAAGTTTTTCTCTTCAAGGCATGACCTATAATCTTAGGCCATCTTCATGTCAAGTTTCATTCAACATCATTTGATCAAAAGAAGTTCAATTTTGATGCATAAATTCAAACAAGATTCAAGTATGGTTCATGTGTTTATTTCCATGAAGTTTTCATTCAATTCTCAAGCAATCATCAAGGACATTCAAAGAACAATAAGTCTTCCTTCATTTGGTATTCAAGTTAAGCCTTTGGATACAAGGAAACTCAATAGAATTCAACTTGGTATATCGTTGGTTGACCTAAAATCAAGTATGGCATGCCTTTTGGTCTAAATATCATAACTCCCTCATTTCTCAAAAATTTTGGGATCTTTTTCGAGAAAAATGTCACATTTAATATCCTCCACAACTTTTCTTCAAGTGTCAAGACTCAATTCAGCCTCTAAGTCTATCAATTTTTGAAGTTGCTGAAAGGCCACATGTGCACAAAACTAGGTTCATGACATGTTTGACCTAATGCCAAACTTGTTTTTCAGTGCAACGCCTCAACTTTCAACTCATTTCATTTTCACCTCAAGTATCCTTTTGAGTTGGTTATTTTTGCATTGTATTCTCCTCCATGAGAAGATCATTTGGCCTGAAGATAATTACAAAACGCACGAATGGATTCCATTTGGCCTAAGCATGAACATGGTGACCTAAACTTTGTTTTGTACCATGGCATATAATTGGTAATGATGTTAAACTCAACCTGGGACCACCCAAACCATGTGCAAACTTGTACCTCATTTCAAAACATGTTCACCACAACAGAAAACGACCTGAAAATGATCACAACTCACACATTTCATGCCAATTTTTCACACACTTTGGATCTACAATTTTCTCAACTTGATTCATACGTTTGAGATTCAATTTCGCACGTACCATGACCTCACTCCCCTTCCTATAAATAGAGCATTATTTTTCCTTCATTGGCAAGCTTTAAGACCCATAGAACCTCTTCCATTTTCACTCTGAACAAGCTCAAAAAACCAGAAACCCTTACTTCATTTTAGCTTGTTTTAACTCCAAATTTATGTCCATAATCTATCATTGGCATCATCTGAAGCTACATGAAGAATTACAAAAGTTCAACACCTTCTGCAACCTTCAACTCGATCTCACCATTTTCATACCTTTGATGCTTCTTCGAACAGGTAGATATGACTAAAGTAACAGCACAAACAAGTTACCACTCTCTTCATCTTGATCTTCTAATGCTAAGCCTTCACGTAGCTTTGATTTATTCATCGTATTAGTCATTTAATTTAACTTTGAAGCTTCTAGATTTTCTATATATTTTTCCAGATTCTCTCTGCTTGGAGTGAATCAATGGCTCCAATACAGAGAGATGAGAACGATGACATGAGTAGAAGCTTAAGCATGAGGTGTTTAAGCTTGAAACTCGGAGTTCCAGGATCTGCAAATTTGGCTAGAGGTTGAAAACAACGCAGGTCTTCGCATGCAATGGTAGCAAATATGAATTTCTTGGTCAATTAGCGCGTGAACCCTAACCTAGACGTTTCTTTTTTATTTCTTTTTCTTTTAAATTCATTTTTAATTCCTTTTACTTTCAAAAACTATTTTAAATAGCTCCAAAAACCTTTTTCATTCCAATATTTTTTCACAAATCATAAAAAATATTTTCTACCACATGTTTTTTTTCAGATTTTGTAAAATGATTTTTAGCATTTTTTGTTATTTTATCTTTATTTTCTTTTTAATTATCTTTAAATATTTAATTCTTCATCATTTTGAAACATATTTTATCCCAACTTTTGAGATCTGAATACTTATAGTATTTGTGATTTTCTCAAAAATTTTAGGATATTTTATTTGATGTTTTGGCACCTCTTTGATATTTTCCTTTCAATTTCCATTTAAAATCCTTTTAAAATTTCTTTTAATTGTTTTATTATTATATTAGGTTTATTCTCTGCTTTGACTTTGGTTGACCTTGATCATTTGTGGTTGATTAATGATTTATCTCATTCAATTAGGTTTTGGATTGATGTTTTGATGGATTGAACTTTCATCATTTCAAACATATCATTAAATGATCATTTGATCATTTTTGGTACTTTGGATTGATGATAAGTTTATCTCAAAGTACCATGAAGAGGTTTTATTGAAGTTGATGGTAGATAATCTTTTTTGCCTTTGTGGTTGATCATCTTTCTCTCTCCTTCTCGTTCTTCTTGTTTTGCTTTGACTTGTATTACATTGTTTTAGGAGGATGACTTTGTGTCATTTCTATAACATGTATGACACATAAATTGTTATTGACCGGCCTCTAAAAGGTGTGGCTTCTATATAAGTCCACCAATGATTGCTTAACATAGCACTAAATTTGTCCCGAATCAGTTTAATTCTCATTAACACTAACATTAACCAATATTAATTGTGCTAACATTTACTTTATGCATTTTACATTAATGCAATTTATTTTATGCCATTTATCTTTTATGTCATTTATATTTTAGCATTTTACTTTTTGCTCTTACTTCATGCACCTTTGCTTTCTTTATCTTAAAATGACCAAAAACATTAATAAATAATCAAAACCCTAAAAACTTTAATGTGGTTCTCATTTAGACTTTTTGTTACTATCCTATGCTTGGAGACTTTGGACTATTGGTCTTAGATCTAGGGTCTCTTTTCCTTTGCTTCGAGTGATTCATTTGTTACTTTGGGATTCATCTAATGCTTTGTGATACCTGAGACTTAAGATTCATCTAGACCTTTGGTTCATCTAAGACTTGGCTTTGATCTGAGACCTTGTGACCTTTGTCTGGACCTTGTGGCATTCATCTGCTAATGTGCTTGTTCATCTTGTGGCTCAATCCAAATGGAAAGGAATGTTGGTTTTGACCTATGTCAAATGCTTTCCTCTTCTTTCGTTAGTATACTTGCACACATAAAGGCTCTCTTTTGGGCTACCTGACAATGAGACCATTTACTTTGTGCTTTAGGATAGTCTCTTCATCTCATTCCCACTTCTTAAATTTTCAAAACATCTCTCTATTTCAAAAACTTCTTATTTTCAAACTTCACATCTCTTTCTTAATAAACATTGACTTTGTCAAGTGATCTAGAAAATCTTTTCTTAATAAATGCTAAAACACTTATGCATATTCAAACATACTTTTCCAAAAATTCTAAAAAATACAAACCACATCAAACTTCTTTTTGTGCCTTTTTCTTTAAGATCCTTTTTTTAAAAGATTGGATATTAGTCTATCCTTGTAGTGATACAAACCATTATACTTCTACAAGATGATGAGAAATGATTGATGTTTTCCACTTAAATGTTGAGATGTACCTGTGAGAAAGTCCAAGTAACAGTTCTCCATATCAAGATGAGGAAAATGCTCATTTCCTCATACTTATGTGTAGTAGGTTGAGTTTTTCCACTCGAATATGACAAAATATATTTTCACTTAAAATCAATCAACAAACAACCCAGCCTTTTATTTCAAGTGGTTCCCATTAAGTACAATGGATGTGAGGGGTGCTAATACCTTCCCCTTCCATAACCAACCCCCGTATCCAAATCTCTCTTTTTAAGATTTTTTTACTTTTTATGGATTTTGTTCGACCTTTTCCCTTTTCCCTTTGGAAACAATAAAGTTTGGTGGTGACTCTTGCTTTTCAAGTTAAATTAATCAATAGCTTAATCTCAATTTTTCCTGCCGTGATAGTGATGACCTCGTTTGAGGCGTTGTATGGTATGAGATATAGGACACCTCTCTGTTGGTATGAATCTGGTGAAAGTGCGTTAATTGGACCTGAGATTATGAAACGAACATCTAAGAAGATCAAGATGATCCAAGAGAAGATGGGAGCTTCGTAGAGTCTCTAGAAGAGTTACCATGATAAGAGGAGGAAAACATTTGAATTCCAAGAGAGGAGCTGGCTATGGAGCCATCGCCCATGCAAATGGAGGATTGAAAAGTGAAGAAGTTATGTGGTATTTTGATATTGCCTTAGTGAAGGTAGTGTGGGGAGGACCAAATGGTGAAAACATAACTTAGGAGCTAGAGAGCCTTATGAGAGAGTCGTATCCGACTCTGTTTCCTTTAGGTAATTTTTGAGGGAAAAAATTCTATAAGTAGGGGAGAGCTATAACACTCTAATTTAGATTAAATTATATATATTTTGTAATTATTTGGTGTTTCGTGTGTCTTTAAATAAAATTATATGATTATATGTTGTTAAGGTGTAGTGGAAATGGTAGGGTGTAGATAGAATGTAGTGGCTTGGTAGAATAAATTAGAATAACTAGAATTTTAATTATTATTAGAAATAAAATGAGAAAAATTGGTAAATAGGATAATTGGTTCAATTGGGTGAATTGAGGAATGAAGGGGTGGAATGAGAGAGATGAATGTGTGCTCTAGTCCTATGGTAGGGATTCATGAGGGAAATGAACTCGAGTGTTCATAAATGGTACAACATACATAATGAGTCAGTTGTGGAGTACATTGCATACATGTTTGCATATGTAGTTGATTTTTCATCATGTTGTTGATTAGTTGAGAATATGTACATGTTGTTATGATTGGGTGCGAGACTATGTTGTTGTTGGTTGTGTAATGAATGTGTGCTTGTTATATATTCTCTACCTTAGAATTATTAACACTATATATATTGAATTTTGTTTCTCACCCCCTTAGCTTCATGTTGTCCACCATGAACATCTTGCAGATACTCAAGAGTGATTCCTTATTGCAGAGTGTTGTAAGATAGCTTGTTGGAGCACTCTTAGCTTTTATTTTATTCGCTTTATAGTACAATAGTGGTTTACTGCTCTAATCATGTAACATCGGGGACGAGAGCTATTATGTTTTCGAAGTTGTTGTTGCTTTTGTTATTTTGGAGTTTATAACTTTTTATGAAGTTGTGTTTAAAATATTTTTCTGTTGTTTAGTTTCAAATGATTTGATGTGTTTTCAAAGTATCATTAATGGTGACACCTTAAATTTTCAAGTAATGCCTTATTTATAAGTTTTGGGGTTTTGGGTGTTACAACGATGGCCAGATTTTTTATTCTTTTAGGATTTTTTTTTCGAAGTTTTCCCTTTCATAAAATAAACTCCAGTGGAAAATCTGTTGAATTTCGAGTGCTCATGCACTCGAGTATTTTTCACGTCGCGACAACTTGCGACTCTGTTGGGGAATCGTCTAGAAAGCCAAGCCTAGTTTAGTCAATTTTGCGTTGAGTTTTAGCTTTTTTATTTGCCTTCTTCTAATACATATATACATACATACATACATACATATATATATATATATATATATATATATATATATATATATATATATATATATATATATATATATATATATATATATATATATATATATATATATATATATATATATATATATATATATATATATATATATATATATATATATATATATATATATATATATATATATATATATATATATATATATATATATATATATATATATATATATATATATATATATATATATATATATATATATATATATATATATATGGTTCTTATGTGTTGTGATCCGGATATTCTGGTTGCTTATACTCATTGTGAGAAAGGCTATATACCCGAGTCTGAAGAAAATCTATCATTAGGATATATGGTTGTGTAGTGTTAGCTTTCTTGACATATTTGTCTCATTTGGTTGGCATGAAAACCTCACCTAGGGTAGATCGTCTTGGCACTACTACAAACGACACATTTAACCTCGAACGCAAAGTTGATTTAACCTCGGTTAGAGGTAGGGTAACGAAAGGCGACGTGAAAAGCTGCCATTTTACCCCTCAGTTTTAGAATAATTAAGTGGATAGTTGAAATGGTCATTGGTTCGATCTTCAACAATAGCTATTTTATATTTTCAAAGCTAACTCCACATACCTCTCGGTTTATGGCTAAAATCAAGGGGAAAGATATATTCTTTTTTAAATACTAATTACATTGTGTATCTAGAATATTAATAAATTTATTTATTTACAAACTATATTGTTTACACATAATATTACATTGTTTACACTGAATATTGAAGTAAAAATATATAACTAATTATGAATATGATTCATCGTCATCACTGCCAGTGAAAAACAAATGTGGAATATCTTGGAGAAGAACAAAAGTTAGGGATCCTCATTTTATTGATCTTAACGAAGATCAAATGTTGGATGCAGAATATTCTCTATGGCTTTTGTATTATTTTTTTCTGATATAAAAAAAGGTTAGATAAAAAATAATTATTCAGTTATATGATTATTTAAGAACACAAGCCTTGAACCCAAATAATTTTCTGATCTTGCAATCTATCCTAGAGAAATTTTCCCAAATAAAATAAACGCTTTTTTAAGTTTCAAAGTTTTCATGTCAAATGTTTCATTATCAATTTTTAATATTCAGGACGCTTTTATAATGAGGGTTTTAGGTGTCGCGCGGAGCAAGAGAATTTTTTTCAGCACTTGCAATCCATCCCAGAGAGATTCCATTATTTTGAGCAAATATTTTCATGGAAAATGCTTTCACATGAAAGAGAACAAGATAATTATGCTTGCAGTTTACACAATGTTTAGGAATAAATTTCTTAGTGTTATCAATCGAGGAAAGCAATAAATTAAGGAATGTTTTCTTTGATTGACAATATAAGAAGGTTATTCCAAAATACAACAATAATATTGTTGTGGTGAGAATCAGATGTCAAGCTATTGATTAACTTGAATCTTAATTCATTAAATTCAAACCTGGACTTTGATTTATCCAAAGGAAAGGTTAAAGAGAGAAAGACCTTTTGTGTGATGTAACAACAACGCTAAGAGATTCGGGGATCGGGGGTTGGTTATGCCTAGGGTAGGTATTTCACATCCTAAACATCTGTAGTACTCTACAGTAACCTTTTGTGTGTGTGTGTGTGTGTGTGTATGATAAACTTGATAATGGTTATGTTGTGGATTGAGATTAGGGTTTGGGGGTAAGGACCTAGGGTTGATGTTTCTAAGTTTGCTCGCAAAGATATCGCATCTTCTGCCTATGTAACCTAACTAGGATAGAATCAGAGCAATCGTAGTTCACCTCATCGAGGATTAAAAAGTACTTGACTATGGTCAAGACTCTAGGGGGAAAACATAACAATGCTTGTGTACAGTTTAACCAAACTCTCTAGATCCATATTGAACACTCAAGAATGGGGAGTAAGTAATCATTGCCATGATTTTTACATAGAGTTAACCAACTCTACCTAATTCTACGTTGTAAGACCAATTGGTTCTATCCATACCAAAAGGAGGGAGGAGGCTCTATCAAGGCCTATAAGGATTGACTTTGACCGTGTTAGAGGTATGCTCGTCAAGATATCGTACCTTATGCCTATGTATTCCCATTAACCAATGAGAAATCAGAGCGTTCGTAGTTCATACATGACTAAAGAAAAAGAACTCTAAACCTAAGTTCTAAAGGGTAAATGGATCTATAAAGGCCTATAAGGATTGACTCTGACCGCGTCAGGGGTGTGCTCGTCAAGATATCATACCTTGTGCCTACGTATTCCCATTAACCAATGAGAAATCAGAGCATCCGTAGTTCAGACATGACTAAAAAAGAAGAACTCTAAACCTAAGTTCTAAAGGGTAAATGGCTCTATCAATGCCTATAAGGGTAATGAGCTATCTATGACCCAGAGGTCAATAGAGAGACTTTCCTTTGGACACAAGGGATACAGACAACTTGATGTGAACTAAAAAGTTCTATCACTGGGGAATAACTTGAAAAAGTTGAAAAAATAAAGTAAGAGCATGTAAACAGTCATGATAACAATCAAGATCAACATTTAACATCTTAACAAAGATCAAAAGACATAGAGGTAATAACCAACAATGTAAGTAAAGAACATGTGTAACCGTAACAAGTTCATCTATAACATTCAAACTAGATTGATGCAAACAAGTTACATCTTGAAGCAATAATTTTATAAGGATCAAAGTGAGATTAAACGTAACAATATAATACCATCTAAACATGTATTGATAACAATCAAACAAGCAAAAACACAAGACATGTTACAATAGTTCAAGTATTTGTTCATGACTTCGTGGGGAAAAGTAAGTAATTTTCATGGTAACAACCAAGACAACAATCAAACCCTAACATGTTATGGTTATAACAATACACATCAACAAATAGAATGAAGCATGAAAAGCATAATCAAGAGGTCACAACATCAAGAATCATGTAAAAGTTCACAGATGAAATCCAAAGTATACCATGCATATTCAAGCATTCACAAAGGAAAGAAACAAACCCTAACATGTTATGGTTCTAACGGGACACATAAGCAAGTAGGATAAGACATGGTAAACATATTCAAGAGGTTACAACATCAAGAACCATGGCAAAGTTCACAGATGAAGTTCAACAGGCCATTTTCACATATATGCATTCACAAAAGCAAGTATGAGCATGGTAAGGCAATGAATCAAACATCTTTGAGAATTTAAACATGTTAAAAAAACATATATGAATCATAAAAGATCAATCTCACAAGAAAAATCAAGTTACAAGTTTGAAAAAGTTCAAGAACACCAAGGTAAAAACCCTAAAAACACATGTTTTTCAAGTGGATCAAACTCTTTCTAGGATAACAATCATTTAATTATTTCTTAACTCAACGAAAATAGACATGATAAGTAGTAGTTTGAAAAAATAATGGCATCAATAGCACAAAAGTTGAGCAAGTTATGATCATTGCAAGTTGGTGCACCAACAGGGCAAAAACTAGGCCAAGGCTAGGTCACAACCTAAGAGTCATTTGCGTGAAGGATTGAAACTCAGTCAATTCTGAACCAAATGGAGTGAAACAAAAGTAAAAATTGTGTATTTTTGAACAAGGAATTCAATGGTACCATTTTTTTTCATAACATACACCCACAAGAAAATCGATAGCCCCAAGTTTAGGGCAAGTTTGGTGACAACCAAAAGCGTGAACATGTGAATAGTCATGTATAGTGGTGTGCTTGGTGAAACAAGTGTAAAAACACCACATATACATCATATTAAGAGGTTAGCACAAAATAAATCAAGAGATGCACACGTGGTTTGCCATATTGGATGCAAAATGAAAAAAGTGACTAGGTTGGACCTAGTTTGTGACCAGAATTTGACAGTTCAAAAACTACATGTTTTTATGCAATAAATGGTTCATACATGACACATAACATACATAAGACATATTCAAACAATGTACAATACCAAATCATAGCTAAAAGTCATGGTAGCATGTGAAATGCAAGTGAAAATTTCATGTTTTCTTGTGTTTTAGGCTTACCTCTTGAAGAAAGCTTCACCAATAAGAAAACCAGAGACTTTGAGTGCTCCTCCAAGGTATACAAGTACTCCTAGGATGATGAGAAGATGCTCCAAATCAAGCTCAAGTAAGTTGATGGGCAGAATGGCTTGCAAGTGGAAAAAAAAACCTCCAAAATCCAATGATTTTTAAAGACAACTCCTTTAATCCTTGTTACAGAAGTGAAGATTGATTATGGACAGATTCTATATTTCGAATATAAAGTGTAGGATTTCTTAAAGCTCAAGGAAAGGCAAGGGACCAGTGGCTGTCCTTTAAAATGCAAAAAAAAAAGTCAACAAAATAAGGTTCTGAGGGTTGACTTTTGGATTGGATGAGTTATGGACAAGGTGAGGGTTTGGACAACTCTAACACATCATTTGTGATGTTTTTGAGGCTTGGTTTAAGTTTGAAAGTGTTTGGAAAAGGTTTTAGGGGTGAAAGTGCAAAAACAGATTTTGTGCACTTTGGATTTTTGATGAGATTCTACAAGAACTTTGCAAATGTGGGAAGGAGAAATTTTCAGCTGGTTTCAAGCATGTAACTGGTGTGTCTTGGATGTAATAAGTTAGTTCTATTTATAGGCAAGGCCTTGGATCAAGAGGTATGGGCAGAAGTGAAGCAAATGTCAAGTTTAGCCTTGTAACTTTGAAAATCTTGGAATTTTCCAATGCAATCTTCACTTCTGACCTTGAGCCACCCTAACAAGAGCTTCTCTATACCCTATAGGTCATTTTCATCATTTTTGAGGGGATAGGAGGTGACTGGTTGCAGCCAAGTTGGTGGTTTGATGATGGTAGCCACCATTTTTCTCTTTCCACACTATTAACTTTACCAACTTGCATTAAACAATGATTTTTTCATTTCTCAAGCCAATTTTGTGGGCGTTGGTACTAAAAATGTTAATAAGCAATTTAAACATCAGAAATGAAGCTTAATCCTTGATTAGAGTTGATTTGGGGAGCTTTGGAGTTGAAACAACCATGATGAACTAGCTTTTCACAAGTGAGTTTTTGCCAACTTGTGGACCTTGGTTCTCTCTAACCATGAAGAGTTACGGAACACACTTGTACTTTTTGGAAAGCCCTCATTAGTTACTAAAAAATTGATTTTTTATGTAGGAACCCATTCCACTTGAAACTAGGTCAAAACCCCTTGTGAAAATGTTGAAAACTTGACTTACAAGTCAAGAAATCTTGAAATTTCTAAGTGTATTTTCCCCCTCTTGCCTTGTTTTTGCTCATAACTCAAAATCCATGCATTTTATGCTCAAGAGTATGTGTATCAATTTTGAAGAACTCATTGAGACATTTCCAACAAGCTTTGAACCACTCCATTTGGATGTGTGGTTAAGAAGTTATGGCATGGCCCTTTTCAAAACCCTAATTTCCTGAGTTTTTGATTACTTCTCAATTCTTGATCAATTGGTCACCAAACTTCATGAATAGATATCAAATGATGTTGGTAACATAGTTTGCTTCAATTTTAGGTTAAAACCTTGTTGGTCAGTGGGTTGACTTTTCAGTTAGACGAACCGAACGATCGAAAAACCCTTGAATCGACTGTTGGTGTTCTGGGTTCCCTGAGGCCTTGAAATTTCTTGTGTAGACTTCTTTGGGTCATATGAGCCTCATAGACCATGATTCCACCATTGGAGACCTCTCTAGGTCAAAATTCAAAGTTGCAGTTGACTTTTCATCAAGAAACCCTAATTAGGGTTCTTGCTCTGCACTATCTCAATTCTCTTGGTGACCACCTCAAATTGAACTCATCCTTGATCAAATGTGATGTCCTTGATGATATAGAGACTTATTATGTGGAGGATCAATCCAAAACCTTGACTAATCAATCCATAGAAACCCTGATTTCTGACTGTATGAAAACCCTAATTCATATGCATCTTGACAAAGACAAACTTGAACTTTGTTAAGGTTAGATAAATAATGTTGATGCTCCTAGAATGATGAGAGGATCTAGGGGTAAAAATTTGGGGTATAACAAATATCAACACCATTATGTTGGGGTTATGATAAAAAAAATTATTCAAGATAGAAGAACATTGAAGATTTTTTCTGTTTGGCAATCCATCCTAAAGTATGATGCGTGCAAGTTTGGTACATATAAGCTAAGTTCATGGTAAAATATGATTAATGACTGTTTTTATAGTAAAATCTGATAATTCAATCCCTCGGTTATGAAATATAACTGAAGGAATAGATCATTAATTTAAAAATAAAATAAAAAGAAAGACACCACATTTAAAGAAATAAAAACATAAACTGTTGTTGTCTGGATTTAAAGCGTGTCATGAATTATTTTTCCCCTCGATTATATTTAGAAACCGAGGGAATATATGGTATTTATTTATAAATAAATAAAACATGTCGTGCCTTGGAAATATACCTCGGTTTTTTGTTAGGTGACGTGAAAGTTTTGTCATGAAATGTATTATTTGTAGTTGTTTGGGGGTATTGTTGTGTAGCAAGTGAGTTGCTATTGGCTGCAATATTCATAGGTAGGGTTTGTGACTCTAGGAACCTCGTTAGAACCCTAAACTTATAGTTATTAGGATTGATGGTTGCGTAGTATTGGCCTTCTTGACGTACTCGTCTCGCTTGGTTGGCGTGAAAATCTTGCTCAAAGTAGATCCTCTTGGAGGTATTGATGTGTAATAAGTAATTTGTTATCAATGGCAATATTTCAAAAAAAGGCCCATGACTCCGAGAATCGAGTATGGAACCTTAAATTCGATGGTTGCATAGTGTTGGCCTTCTTGACATATTTGTCTCACTTGGTTGGCATGAAAACCTCGCCAAGAGTAGATCTTCTTGAAAGTATTGTTGTCTAGCAAGTAATTTGCTATTGGGGGAAATATTCTCATATAGGGCCCATGAACTTAGGAACTTTTGAAGCCCTAGAGCCACCCCTTTGAGATCCAATGTGTGCAAAGCAGTTAGAAGCGTTCATCCATGAGAAATATGTACTCTGACCATTTGAAACCATATTGCTCAATAACCCAAAACATGCATAACATTACATTGCATACCTTTGCATTAATAAAAAAGGTTTTTGAATAACCATGCATCCATAAGCATCCTCAAGCATGCATGCATCCAAAAAAACTTATTTTATCTTCTTCATCTCCAAAAAAATTGATCATATCAAACTGATTCCTCGACACTAGTACGGTACCTGAGCTAGCCGCCAAAGGATCATGGATCAGTTAGAGAAGAACCATGCTTCCTTAAGAGAGGATATGAATCTTATGAAGGGATTGGTATACCATCTTTTGGAGGCCATATAGACTATGGCAAGAAGGGAGGAAGAACTTCATCATGCCATCATCAAAAATGATATTCCAAATGCTTCTTACACCTCCATCTTGCCACTTGTGGTAACTAATCCCAGGACTTCCACATGGTTACACTCCTCCACATGAGGGTAATGTTATACCTCATCTTGTATGAATCCTGATTGAGAACCATTTCTTACATGAAAACCTTGTTACCATAGCTTATAGGCTCGCCACATGACGAAAAAGACCCAAGACTTTCTTTCTTCATGCCAAATCATGGGGCAAAGCTTATGGTGAATAATGAAAAACCACAAACTGATAATCCTGATGACAAATACAGTGTGTTAGTTCTATGATTGGCTAAATTTTGGTAAAACATGATTCTTCATTGATGTTAAGCAGGATGTTATAACATCTCCATCTATTGTGGTGACATAACTGTTGTCATGTGTGTTAATCAGGATGTTATTACCAATGTCATGACATCGCTGTCTGGAACAGCAGGAGTTGATGACAATACTGCTGTCATGTGTGTTAATCAGGATGTCATGACATTACTTTCTGGAACAGCATGAGCTGATGATAGTATTATTGTCATGTGTTTTAATCAGGATGTCATCACCAATGTCATGACATCGCTGTCTGGTACAGCAGGAGCTGCAATGACTTGACAGAAGTGTTTTGGTTTGATGAGAACCTGTTGGATATACCTCATCAGTATGTGCAGGCCAAAGAGATTTATTTGGAACAAAGTGCAGATTTAATTGGTGTTCATAAAAAGGATCTTTGAGACTTTTTAGGAAACTATAGTATATTTGTTTCTACTGTTATGAAGAAGATTCTGCAAGAGTGTACTGCAGGGTGAGTTGGTCAGCTAAGAACAAAGTGGGTTGGATGTCATTACCAATGTTATGACATCAAGCGTATGACATCAGGGCGCGTGTTTAAGTTTACTATTATATTGCAAGAGGAAACTCAGGTTGTACTTCAGGAAACCTGTTATGGCTCCTTAGTTATCTCAGGCGAGATTCTAGTCAGGGTTGTGCATAACATGAAGCAGCTGTGACCTAATTCGCAGCATCTGAATTATTAGGCTAACTTGGTTAAACCTAATGTATGTTATTTTTGATCAGCCCAAGCCCAAAATGCATTACTATTTAAGGAGGAGCAGAAGCAAGGGAAATCAAGCACTCACATCAAGAAAAACTTGAGTGTAAAATAAAGGTTTAGGGGTTTTGATAGTCTTGTATGTATGACTTTGTAAGTCACCCGTTGTATCTTTAGATGCATCGTGGTAGACATGTTTAGACTGTTAGGTCTTATTTGTTAATTGTAAATTATTCACTCAAAGCTTGTAAGCAAGAGTGTATTGTCCTTGATTGAAGCTATAAAGCAAAATCAAGTATTGTGACTTTGAAGAGTGTCCTCAATCATCATTTCCCAAATGCTTAAGGCTCGTAGCATACAATATTCATTATCCATTATTAAGTGTCTTTAAGAAGTTTGAAGATGAGAAGAGAAAGATACACTAAAAGGGAGACTAAACTCAACCTAATGTTCTCATGCAAAGTACACCTATGATTGGGATGAAAAGGGAAAGCTACCCTAATGCTATCATGCATGGGTTCAAACCTAATGTCTATCATAATCAATCTTGAACAAGAGAGATTAGAGGTCCTAAGGGAACATGGCAAAGAAGAAAGAAGAAGAAAGCATAAGTGAAAAAGAAAGGATGCAAACATGCAATGCAAAAACAAAGATGAAGAAAGAGGGAGGAGAAAAGTGTGGGGAAGTAGCCACCACAAGCACATCTCAACCTCTTAAATGCAAACAAAATATGTAAAACAAAGAAGAAGAGCAAACCAAAGAACTTAAATAAGTTCAAGCCAAAAGTGAGATGAAGTGGGAGAAATAGAATTCCTACAACCAATTGTACATCAATCACTAACCAAGGAAAAGCAAACAAGAAGAAGAAGAAGGCATGATCAAAGTGAGGATGGGAGATAAGGGTTGGGAAGAAAGCAACACAAAATGAAACTCAACCAAAGGCATCACCATGATCATGCAAGAAGAGAACAAAAGAAGTTCTCAAAATGGCCTCTCATCCAAGTCAAACTCAAAGTGCAACCAAGAAGCACCAAATCAACTTGGATGAGTCCCCAAGGTCCAAGGACAGAAGTGAGAACAAGAGAAGAGAATAGGCAATCCAAAGAAGAAAGAAAGCCAAAGAAAATTGCAAGATGAGGCATGGTAAAGAACCTAGGTTCTAAACCCTTTCAACATTCAACATCAAATGGAAAGCCTTAAACAAATGCAACTTGCAACATGAACCAAGCAAGTGTAAGACCTAAAAGTTTGCAACCAGCCACTTCAAAATGTTAGAAATGTGAATCAAAAAGATTTGGAAGCATATGGGATCCCCAAGCGTCATTTCCCATCAAAACTAGGTCAAGTGTGTGTGTGAACCTTCCTTAGGAGTAGCTTGACTTGCAAGGTACACCAAAAATAGGAAAAAGATTCAAATAAATCCAAGTAAAAAGCACAAAACTCACAAAGATGTTGGAAACTCGAGGCCAAAACAACACAACCAAAGTCCAACCAAATCATCACCATAGGAATTGATCCACTTGGGTGCTCCACTTTGAAGGAGGGTTGTCGAGGGTCAAAACGAAGCTCATGAAAGTCAACCAAAAAAGGTCAAACAAAGTCCAAAAACCCACCTCAAAGGCACTTCAACTCATTAACAAGATGAGGAAAAAACCTCATTCATAGGTGGTGAAAATTGGATCAAGAACAAATGAAAACACATGAAAAAGAAATTTAAAAATACCTCCAAATCATAAAATCCAAATTTAATTGAAAAATAAATGGAAAAAGAAATTAAAAATTATCAAAAATTAAATAACACATTAAAGTGTCAGAAAATATTTTTGGTTGAATTTTATCATGATTGGAGCTATTTTTAAAAATCAAAAATCAAAACAGAAATGAAATTAAAATAAAATAAAACAAATAAAATGGAAATGGTGGGAATAGCAACAATCTGCGTTGTAATTCATTGGGCTTTCAAAAAAGGGAGTGTAAATAGCATCTTCAGCTCAAATCCACACAACTCAGTTCATTATGCTAAACGCACCGTTTAAATAAATGATGTGGCATTCAAACATCCACATATACCAGGTCAAACGTGTCGCATCGCTGCGAATAGGGGCCGGTAAGGACAGAAGAGTCGCCACCGTTCGTTATTTATCCCAAAAGAGGGAAAGGAAACAATCAGAGAAAACCTAATGAAAACGGGAGAAGACAGGTCATCACAACCAAATATTGGGTTCGGGAGTCGGTTACGCAAGGGGAAGGTATTAGCACCCCTCACGTCCATCGTACTCGACGGGATACACGCTTTGTTGTCTATCTAAAGGGTGTTGAACTATATAGCTATAGGCCATAGGGAGAAACGAAAAGAAAAGAGACTCGATAGAGCATCGCCACTCTATGCCTACATATTCCCTCGTGCAATGGGAAAGTCAGAGTCAACGTAGTTCGAAAAACTACGGGTGAAGGTGGGGAAGGTTGCTCGTCAAGACACCGTCGTCTTGTGCCTACGTATCCTCGTCTGGTACAAGAAATCAGAGCAAACATAGTTCGGGCTAACACGGACACCGGTTGGTTCAAATTTTTTAGGCCCGAGTAGGGTTAAAACTTAGTTCTAGCAGTTAGGTGTATGCAGCTCGACCTTTGGAGACTTATGCGTTACCTGTTTGCGGTAGAACCAAGAGTTAACAAAACTCTCCTTATGAAAAAGGTTTTCCAATTAAATCCTGAAAGATAAAATGATTTGATGTTTGTCTTTGTGTTTTTTAGACAAGAAGTGAGTTGAGTTATGGTTTGAAACTCATGTTGCACTAAAGACTATAACCTAGGATCGAATGCGTCGCATATCGTCCAAAGGACATATGCTAAACACTCTAGACAATTAAGAGGAGGCCCACCAATCATCATTCCCCAAGTACTTAAGGCTCGCAGCGTACAACACAAATTGTTCTTTATTAAGTGTTTTGAAGGGTTTAGGAGATGAGAAGAGAGAGACACAGACTCAAAGGGGAAACTAATCCTAAAGTTGTCATACACAATGCTCCTAAAGTTGGGATGAAAAGGAAAAGATACCCTAATGTTATCATGCATGGTTTCAATCCTAATGTCTATCATAATCCATCTTAAACAAGAAGGATTAGAGGTCCTAAGGGAACATGGCAAAGGAAGACAAAAGAAGAAGAAGAAGAAAGCGTAAGTGAAAGAAGAAAGAATGCAAACATGCAATGCACAAACATGAATAAGAGAGGGACGAATAAAGTGTGGGGCAATAGCCTCCACAAGCACATCTCAACCTCAAGCAATGCTAGCAAAAGCAACAATGCAAATGATCATTACTTTGAACCACATCCATAAGCATGCATTCAAGTGGAAATCGAACATGAGTGTCGACAAAATCATAATTAAATGATCAAGAACAGCGACATATATCCAAAACAACTTACTCCTAATGCATCAAGAACAGCGACATATATCCAAAACAAGCATGAAAAACAGCAAAACAGGCCTGCTGGCACAGTGTTAATCGATTAACACCAGGGGTTAGTCATTTAACCACTTAAGAATGTTGGAAATTTTGAATATTTGCATTGGTTAATCGATTAACCAATTGGTTAATCGATTAACACTGTGTCAATAGCAAAAAACAGCATTTCAGAAGCACTTTTCAGCAACTTATCCAATGTGCAATCATTCCAATGATCATACAATCAATTAAGCACGAAATTAAACTAGAAATCAGTGATCTAATCAATATGTAGACACATTAAACCAGCAAGATCACAGATCATATGAATCAACATCAACAAAATCAATCAAAAATGAAGATCAACATGATGATTATGCAAGTAAGCTTAAAAACAGAATCGGATCTAGAATTTCCAACCTACGAAGCGTAGAATTGATTCGGTAATTGTTGGTTCACTCCAATTGAGCAGATCTAATCAAGAAATCTGGAAATCCTTCAAGATCCAATTGAGTTCTTGTAGTAATAATGGAGATCCACCAAAATTAAGCCGAAATAATCCAAATAATCACTTCTAGATCCACTTCAAAATTCAGATCCAAGCTTGCTCGAAAATTGGATGAAGGAATGATTCAATGAGGATGATGGATGAAGGTTTGAGCTCAAGAATTCATTGATTCCAATGGAGAATCAAAGAATTCCAAGAAAGAGCTTTAATGGAGTTTTGGTGAGAAAAAGTTGAGAGAAACTAGAGAGAATGAGAGTGATTTCTGAAATGAGAATGAAATTATGAGGATTGTCTTGTGTGAGGTTTGGAGCAAATCATTTAAATACCCCTTAGGTTTGGATCCAAATGAGGTTTGGAATGTGGTTTGTGAAAATTGGAATGGAATTAGGAGTGGGAATTTGGAGGGAAAATGAAATTAACCAAAATTTGAAGTGGTTCTAGATCAAAATCAACTTCTCATGTGATCAAATTTGGACCCCAAAATAACTTCTCTTGAAAATTCACGTGCAGAGCTGAAATTTGTACTAGTTAATCAGTTAACCATATGGTTAATCGATTCACACCCTCAAAACTTCAAATTTGACCTGATTTTGACTTGGTTGATCCGTTAACCATTTGGTTAACCGATTAACACCTTAAAAATTTGAATTTTGGCGCCTTTTGGAGGGAGACATGCACAGTTGCCCGTTTTCATCTGTTTTAGGTCCTGATAAGCCTCTGAAACTTGCCTTTGAATGCTATAACCCTGAGAATGCTCGAGATAGCCTGAGTGCCGCCTGCTGATCTGAAAATGTCCTGCAAAATAAAATCGACCGCTCGATCGCCGGGCAAAATAAATGCTGGAGCCAATACTCGTTGTTCAGATTCTTGCAACAAAAGAGCACTGAGCCACAGGAAAACCTTGATCCCCTGCCTCAAGAGCAAATGCTATGATATGCAAAAATGAAATGAAACACAAGCCAAGTATGAGAAATGGTTGGTCAAATTTTGGGGTGCAACAACTGCCCCTATTCAAACGACTTGGACCTGAAGGGATGAAAAGCGAACAGCTTTCAAACATTCAAGGTAAAAGACGGTTGAATACCAAAGAACCTCGAAATTTTCCAACCGCAAAAATAAACTGTAAAAGCTCTATTAGGGAGATGCAATTGGAAACAAGAGGTAACAACCTGGCTTATGTTTCAAATGTACATGTTTGAATATGGCGTAATGCTCCATACGAAATGGAAATGTTACGCGTTTGGGAGGATGTTATGCACAATGCACATGCAAAGGAACCACTTCATCCAAAATAAATGCTGAAGAGATGAAACCAACTCCGCTGGGGACGACAGGGACATGCCAATTACAATTGGACTTTTGCTGGGGACAACAAACCCTGGATATGAATTAGATACGTCATGCGAGAACTGACAACCAGGCGAGAATTGGATTCCAAAAACAGGTCAGGCGAGAACTAACTACCAGACGTGAACTGGGTTTTTCAAGAACAAGTCAGGTGAGAACTGACTACCAGACGAGAACTGGGTTCTTCAAGAACAAGTCAGGCGATAATTGACTACCAGACGAGAACTGGGTTCTTCAAAAACAAGTCAGGCGAGAACTGACTACCAGACGAGAATTGGGTTCTTCAAAAACAAGTCAAGAGAGAACTGACTACCAGACGAGAACTGGGTTTTTCAAAAACAAGTCAGGCGAGAACTGACTACCAGACGAGAACTGGGTTTTTCAAAAACAAGTCAGGCGAGAACTGACTACCAGATGAGAATTAGGTTTCTGTTTTTATGTCGAACATGAGCTAATTTTGTGGTTTTCCAGACGATAACTAGACCTCGAAATGCTTTTCACCAGACAGGAACTGGTGTTAAAGATAGTCGATCACCAGACAAGAACTGGAGTTTACACTGTAGGCTAAAGAAAAAGTGACCGGACGGGTACTGGTTTTAAAAGATGACATTTACCAGGCGAGAAATAGAGTCAAATGTCGTCTACCAGACGAGAACTGGTATTCCATGATAGCTTATCATACAGGGACTGAGCTTCGAAAGAATGATAGGCTAGACAAGAACTGGATTCTAAAACGGTTTTCCAAACGGGAACTGGACCTTGAACAGATGAGTGATGTTGGGTTACCAGGTACTCTGACGTCATTCCCGCCTGCTGGGAAGAAAATCACTGCTGACAGGATATTCCTGATTTAACAACATTACCCTGGGGGATACAGAATCTCTACTGTGGAGAAGTGAGATCAATCGAGCCTCGTGTCAGGGATAGCATGTAAGACACTAGAAATGTTTGTACCAAGTATGGTTGGGCTTTTGGTTCAAGGATGGAACCAGGTTTATGATGGTTGAAGCTATTTCTGGTTACCAACAAAAGTGGATTTTAACGGGAATTACTAGACAAGAACTGGTATTCGGGGGTGGACTACCAGCCGAGAACTGGTTTTCGAAGAAAACATTTTTGCTAGACGAGCATTGGACTATGCAAAGATGAACCAAACGAGGCATGGGTTCGAATTAGACCGGTCAGACAAGAACTAACTACCAGGTGAGAACTGGGTCTGAAAGAACGGTCAGACGAGAACTGACTACCAGGCGGGAACTGGTTTTACCAAAACGGGTCAAACGAGAACTGACTACAAAACAGGTCAGACGAGAACTGGGTTCTAAAGAAAGGTCTTCCATACGAGAACTAACTACTAGACGAGAACTAGGTCTTATAAACAGGGTCAGATGAGAACTGACTACCAGGCGAGAACTAGAGTTCCACAAAAATAGGCCAGACGAGAACTGATTACCAGACGAGAACTGTGATATCATGGAGAATTATCAGACGGGAACTGATTTCTAGTTTGCCAGACAAGAACTGGACTTTGAAACTGTGTTTGCCAGACGATGACTGGTTAAATAGTAGGCTAGAGGATGGGCGACCAGGCGGGAACCGGTTTAAAAACTGACATGTACTAGGCAGGAACTGGTATTTACTGAAGTATTGACCAGACAAGGACTGGTTTGAAGGTTTTCCAAATGAGAACTGAGCTTTGGAGGTTTTCCAAAAACAGGTCAGACGAGAACTGACTACAAAACAGGTCATAGGAGAACTGACTACCAGGCGAAAACTAGGTTTACCAAAAACGGGTCAGACGAGAACTGACTACAAAACAGGTCAGACGAGAACTGACTCCTGGTTTCGGGTATCAGACGGGAACTGATTTTGTAGTTTGGGATATCAGACGGGAACTGATTTTTGGTTTGCCAAACAAGAACTAGGCTTTGGAAATGATTTTGGTTACACAGTTTTGACAGGTAACGGGTTCAGGTTATTAGATGAGGTGATGGCACAATTCCTCGACACTCAACTATTGCTGACGAAAATGAACTCGCTTGAGTAAATGCCCTAGTGTAGTTCCACTTGCCCTAGTCTAAAAGCTTGCCATGAGACGACCTCGAGATGGCTCGCCCCAGAATCTGTACCATGAAAGGATTCATCCCTGGTTGACCAACTCTGATAAGCTCTGAAAATATGGAGAGGAATAATTCCTTTGTTTCCAATTTTTCCCTAGCATGTGAGATCTCTGTAAAACCTTCCTCGAAAGGAGATCTGAAATTTTTGTACCCTGATGGTTTGATATGAACTGCCTCAGCATTCTGAACTTTGAAGAGGCACTTCAAGTTAATTGCCTTATGTATAAGAATAGCTCTCGTGCTCTTGGGGGGGCTTGCCCCATCCTTGCAATGACTTTTACCCCTGATTGGCTGACTTGGGAAGGTGTGCCCCTGACTTTGAGAGATTTGTCGAATCTCGACCTGATTGCCTTCAGATTAACTGACTTTTAGATGGCTGACTCCCATTATATGATCTTTTAATGTGACTTGCCCCTGCTCCACGGAGTACTCAGGCGCTCTGCATCTTATCATGATCAAACTTTCCACTGTGGAAACTTTCCTGATATCAAGTGCTTACTCGCAAGTAAAACAAATTGTTTTGCACAAAAGATACATTAATGCAATGCATATGACAGTTTTGAAATCCAAGTCTGTTCACTGAAAAAAAGTGGTGACATAAAGTGAACGAATCACTTATCAGAATGTCAACCTTAGAACCAACATGGTAAGAGGAATCCTTTTAAGAGTCATTTTCGGCGCGATCTTTACCAAAGTATGCTTTCGAAACAAACCTGCTTCAATTAGGACTTTTGAAGGTTGTAACGTGGTCTGGTTCACAGTTTGAAAGAAAGGATATAAGGCTCAAAGTTTATTTTAACCCACCCATTCTCCTTGATGTTCTCCAGTCCTAAGTTCAGCTAACTTGACACAAGCGCTCACCTTTTAAAGGTTGAATGAAATGAGTGATGGTTCAGGAAACCACAAATTTTCGGAGTGACAGTCACTCGGTTTTCGTCTTTTGGTGTCTAGAATCACACGACTTGTTCTTCATCGTTTTTTCAATTTCCCAATTTTTGCCCGGAATGGCTATTTTGAGCTTCTTTTGATTTCAAAGTCCAACGGGATGCCCTAATTTTTGCCTAAGTCGCTCGCTTCAAGATTCGACTTAGCGGGCTTCTTCCTTTGATTTTTTTCTTTTTTCTGTCATCTTTTTTCGAAACAAATCGTGTGACACTGGCTTGTCTGACTTGTTGAAGGGATTGCGACTGTTTCACTCCTTGGCCGGTAATGGATAACCGGTGTGGTTTTTTAGGCACGACCTCTAGAGGTGTGATTGATCCTCGAACAGGAATACTCCTTTTGCAATTTGGACGCTCGATCAAATTAACTGATACCTACCCAACTCCGGGTTAAGATTGAGGTTTTTTCGTTTTTCAGAAAGAAACTCCTACTACTAGGCTCAAAGGGGTTGACAAGGGATTATCATCCTTATATATCCATTATTTAGGAATTTGAAATAGTGCATGTACATCATCAGCAGGTTTCATTCAAAAGCATACAATTGGAAGCTTGCACATTTTTCAACTTTGTCATCCTCCCTCAGATTCCACTTAAACAAACATTTGACATCAATAAAAAGCATAGAGTGAACACAAATGGATTTAAACAAAAAACTGCATATTCATTTCATTATCATTATCAATTGAAAACAAACAAGTTTTACAAATGAGATTTGCACTTAAACAGAAAAGAAACTACAATGCAAAGAAATGACATGATAAAACAGATTGCCGGCTTTGGGGAACCGGGCTTTCACATCTGGATTTGCTGCTGAATCAGCCATCTCCAAAATTGCTCGTCGACGTTGTTGCACCCCAAAATTTGACCAACATTTATTTATCCATCAAGTGTTTGAAGGTTGATACCTTCATCAGAAAGTTCAAGAGATCTTCAGAGAAATTGGTTGAAACCAAGGTTGTGTGCTTCATAGCTTGAGAGTTGGGGGAGCTCCTCAGATGATTCTGAGACTATGAGAATGAACTTGAAGCTTTGATAGAGTTTATGAGATGTCTTGAAAGTCATCATGAAGCCCAGAGAAGTCATTATGCAAGAATGCAAGAGATTCAACCATGAATGGTAGAATTAGGGTTTGACTGGGTCAACCCTAGGTCAACTGAGGATTTGGAGAAGGTTGAGACCCAATCCAAGAGCCATGAGATCATGGAATGGTGTATGGAGATGTTATAAGGATGATTCCTAGACCAACTCATCATGATTGAGGAGTTTGAGAAGTTTTAAGTTAGGGTTTCTAAGGATGGACAGTGTAAAATCCCCTAGTTTGATCCCTATCTTCCAGGCAGTTTTAGCTCAAGATGTGGTTGTCATATCATCTTCCCCACAACATGAATGTTGTAGAGCTTGTTCTTAGCTTTAATTTGAGTGGTAGAAGTCCTTGATAGGACTTGCAGAGCTCAAGTTATGGTTTTGACAAATTACAGGTCATCTGAGGTATGTGAATCTGGGTCCTTGAAAGTCACCCAACTTGCAGACAACGTTTGCCCTAGTAGGATGATTCCTATGATCTCTTGGTCAACATGAATGTTGAAGATAGTCTTCTTAGATTTCTAGAGAGTACTATAAGTCCTTGATAGGATTTGTAGAACTCAACGTATGGCTTTGACAAGACAAGGGTATTTTGGTTATTTGGTGATTATAGGTCATTTTAAGCAAAGGCCATATCTCCTATTTCCAAGCCTCAAATGAAAAAACTCAAAACATCAAAGTTGTTCAAAATGGCATTTTAAGCCTAGAAAAGTGGTCATGAGTTGTTGGAAAAGCTTGTAGCAAGAATTGACAAGAATGGGTGAAAATGACCTAAAAAAGGCATATAAGTTAAATAAAGTCAAGTTGGAAATTGGTTTGGGAGATCTATGAATCCAAAATAGGTCATCCAATATATCATTTTGAGTGAAAATATCATTTTAAAAACAATGGTTTAGGCACAATTTTGATTTGAGGCCTAGAAATTGGACTTGCTTTGTAATGTTGTTACTTGCATATTAAGGCAACTTTGGAAAACTTCACACAAGGCAAGGAAATGCTTGTTTTTTGCACATACCATATCAATATCTCTTGTAAGGATATTTTAACACAAAATTAAGGAGCTTAACACATGAGATGAGATAATACAACATGTCATCAAAAGAGAAATTCCAAGGCATTCTAGCTCATTCTAGAAGCATCTAGGCTTTTCCATTGATTGCTATATATTGAGTGGCTCATGAGGAGAATAGAGGTTGGTGAAATCAGTGGTTAAGAGTAAATGTAACACCCCCTTTTCTATACCCCAAATAAATTAGATAAATCAATTAGGCACATAGAAAATTTATTTCATCAGAGTTTGATTAAAACATGGTATGAAAGAGGCGCATCACATTATCATGAAATTACACACATACGATACCTGCTCAAAATAGATATGCAACAATGGGTAACCCACATCTCAATATTTAGAATAAAGCGGAAACATCCAAATATTGAATCGATCTCATTCATAAAAGTATATACAACCATCAGTTAATTCATGATTTACAACGTATCCACAACAGATACATACACATATGTATCACAAAAGAATCAAAACAAAAGTAACTCCAAAAGAGTCAAAGACTTCCTAACTACCCAGATGTTACATATCAGAGCCATTGACCAAAAAGAGTGAAGACATCGCTTCACAAAGAGAACCTCCAGCTTCCTACTCTGCAATGCCTCATAGAGCATTAGAAAACAGCAGAAGGGTGAGAAACAACATCATAACAGTTAATGCATAAAATTGTATATATACATATACTCATATTGGTACAAGTTATACTCAAATTATGTTCTCACCACATTAAGCATATACAAATAATCATGCCTCTACACATACACATGAACATTCACTATATTTCCTCCAAACAATCACATATAACATACACAGTTATATTCACACAACCAATGCATCATACACAGATGACTCATGCAACTCATAGAGACCGACACACGACCCTATGCAGATGCAAATGCGGTACCGACTCATTCAACAAATTCCTTAAGGAATCGAGTATTCAGCAGATCCTCCACGGGATCAAGTACTCAGCAGATTCTCCACGGAATCAAATATTCATCAGATTCTCCACGGAATCGAATATTCAGCAGATCCTCCACGGGATCAAATACTCAGCAGATTCTCCACGGAATCAAATACTCTAACCAATCCTCCACGGGATTACATGTTATGACCGATTCTCCGAGGAATCACACAATGCAACCGATTCTCCAAGGAATCAAATATAACCATCGTATCATACGAGGTTCTGCAAATCCTCCGAGGGATCAATCGACACAAAAATGCATACTATGCTCACAAACATATTCATTGCATTTATCACATACGTAGCATATATCTATCATGCATTCACATTATACACCATTTCACACAAGGTTTACATACCTATTAATCCATCAATGCATTTCTATCTAATTCGAGCAAACGCACAACATTATCAAACGATTAAGATCCACAATCGGCTCCACAATCTAGGATTCACGCCTTTCGGCCACCCACAACACAACATGTTGAAACAGTTCACACATCAATCATTCATATAGGCGTTAATCATAATTGAATCAATCAAACATCATGCCATGAACAAACAGTAAAACAAATAACACTGCCAGGTTCGCCAACCTTCGCCTGGCGAAGCCACGCAGCGAATGCTCGCTGGCCTTCGCCTGGCGAACTCCCCAGCGAAGTCCACTGGGAGTAATTCTGGAATTACTCGCTGAGGCTCGCTACCCACTCGCCTGGCGAACCTTCGCCAACTTACCTCGCCTGGCGAACTTGCCAGCGAATACAGGGTAGTAGCTTCTGACTTGCTTCGCTACAGCTCGCTGGGCTTCGCCTGGCGAAGCTTCGCTGCCTTTCGCCTGGCGAACTTGCGAAGACAGAACTTCCATGGCTGTCTCAAAGCCCAAACTCCACACAACCATCCGATTAAATCTAAACCAGTCACAGTAGCACAACCCAACCATCACCCGAATAAACTACATCGTCTAATCCAATTTCTAACCGATTAAAACTTCATTCTACTCACAAAACCAACTTCTAACCTAAGTGGAAAAAGAGTAGAAACTCTACAAAATCCACACACATACACATACAATCATACACATTAAAGAGATGATGGAGTTTCACACCCTTACCGATCGATTGCAAGCCTTGGTGATGATTCCTTGATGATTCTAGGTTTTCCTCTCCACTTTCTCTTCTCTTTCTCCTCTCCTCTTTTCTTTCTCTTGCTTTTCCTCTTATGTTACTATCTTCTTCCTTTTTCCTCTCTTACTCTATCTCTATTTCTTTCCTCTCAAATTCTTTCCAACACTTATCAATCAATTCTTACACTAAAGTGCTAAATGTCTAAAATGCCCTTTTTACTCTAATTCCCGAAAACTCTCCGAATCGGTAAAAATAGATAAAATAAGCAAAACACCACATAGCAATATATAATTTCTCAATTTAAAACAAACATCAATTAAATAAATTAAAAGACTCAACAATTAATGGGAATTCAGAATCGGGGCGTTACAACTCTCCCCCACTTTAGAAATTTTCGTCCTCGAAAATATCACCTGATTCAAACAACTCTGGATGCGATTCTCGCATCTTGCTTTCCAATTCCCAAGTCATGTTGCCTTCCGCGGCACCTCCCCAGGACACTTTCACAAGCGCAATATCCTTGCCTCTTAGTTTCTTAACTTCACGGTCCAAAATACTAACCGGTAAAACTTCAACTGTAAGGTTATCTCTTACTTCCACTTCATCCATTGGGATCACATGTGACGGATCCGGAACATACTTCCGAAGTTGCGAGACATGGAATACATCATGCAAATTCGAAAGGTTCGGAGGCAACGCCACACGATACGCCACATCACCAACCCGTGCGACAATCTGATACGGACCAATAAAACGAGAAGTCAACTTTCTCGACTTCAAGGCACGACCCACACCCGTAACCGGTGTAACTCTCAAAAACACATGGTCGCCCTCTTGAAACTCGAGATCCTTTCTCCTTTTATCATGATAACTTTTCTGTCTATTCTGAGAAGCTCTCATCTTTTCCCGAATAAATTTCACCTTTTCCGTCGTTTGCTGTACCATTTCAGGACCAACTACCGACTTTTCACCTGTCTCATGCCAACACAGAGGTGTTCGACATCTCCGACCATATAAAGCCTCAAATGGCGCCATACCAATACTCGAATGGAAACTGTTATTATAGGTGAACTCAATCAACGCTAAATAACCGTCCCACGCACCACCTTGTTCAAGCACACAAGCACGCAACAGATCTTCTAACGATTGAATCGTCCTCTCGGTTTGACCATCCGTTTGCGGATGATATGCTGAACTCAATCTCAACTTAGAACCCCAGGCACCTTGCAAACTCTCCCAAAATCTTGAAGTAAATCTAGGATCTCTATCCGACACAATACTCTTAGGAACTCCATGAAGCTTCACAATAGTGCCAACATAAATCTCGGCCAACCTTTCCAAAGAATAAGTAATATCAATCGGAATAAAGTGGGCCGATTTAGTAAGCCTATCAACAATCACCCAAATAGCATTGTGTCCTCTTTGCGTATTCGGCAATCCCGTAACAAAATCCATCGATATACTATCCCATTTCCATTCCGGAATATCCAACGGTTGCATCAATCCACTAGGCTTCTGATGCTCCACCTTAGACTTCTGACAAGTCAAACACGAGTACACAAAACGAGCAACATCGCTTTTCAATCCAGACCACCAAAAGATCTTCTTCAAATCCTGATACATCTTATTCGCTCCCGGATGAATACTTAAGTTACTCCGATGTCCCTCTTCCAATATCATCTTTTTCAAATCCGCGTCATCGGGAATACAAATACGACCTCGAAACCTCAAAACTCCTAATTCATCAACTTTGAAATCTTCATTTCCATTCGTCATCAAATCCACCAATTTCAAATCCAACTTTTGCTTTTCACACACCGTAGCAAGGAAATCATTCGTGACATGCAACATACCAAGCTTCACACTACTCGGCGTTAACTCACAAACCAAACTCAAATCTCTAAAGTTCTCCAAGAGTTCCCACTCTTTAACCATCAAAGTAGACACGTGCAACGACTTCCGACTTAAGGCATCGGCTACCACATTCGCCTTACCCGGATGATAATTTAAACCAAAATCATAGTCCTTCAAAAGTTCTAGCCATCTCCTTTGCCTCATATTCAATTCCTTTTGATCAAACAAATACTTCAAACTCTTGTGATCGCTAAAAACTTCAAATCTTGCACCATAAAGATAGTGCCTCCAAATTTTCAAAACGAACACCACCGCCGCTAACTCCAAATCATGAGTAGGGTAATTCTTTTCATGCACTCTCAACTGCCTAGAAGCATACGCCACGACCTTCCCATCTTGCATCAATACACCACCCAATCCTGACAAAGAAGCATCACAATAAACCACAAAAGGTTCCGTAGGATTCGGCAAAATCAAAACTGGCGCTGTTGTTAACCTTCTCTTTAATTCCATGAAACCCTCTTCACAATTAACATCCCAAATAAAAGCCTTTCCTTTACAAGTCAACTGCGTCAACGGGAGTGCTAACTTCGAAAATCCTTCGATAAACCTCCGGTAGTAACCGGCCAAGCCCAAAAAGCTTCGAATTTCCGTAACCGATCTTGGAGTCTCCCATTGCATTACCGCATCGATCTTGGATGGATCCACACTAATACCATTGCCGGAAATAATATGCCCAAGAAAACTCACCTCCGACAACCAAAACTCACACTTAGACAACTTTGCATACAACTTCTTCTCTTTCAAAATCCGCAACACAATCCTTAAATGTTCTTCGTGTTCCTCTCGAGACTTAGAATAAATCAAAATGTCATCGATAAACACCACCACAAAACGATCCAACTGCTCGTGAAAGATACGGTTCATATATTCCATGAAAACACCCGGCGCATTAGAAACTCCGAATGGCATCACCGTATACTCGTAGTGACCATATCGTGTTCTAAAAGCCGTCTTCGAAATATCTTCCTCCTTAACCCGAATCTGGTGATAACCGGATCTTAAATCAATCTTACTAAAAACACGGGCTCCAACCAATTGATCCATCAGATCATCAATTCTTGGAAGTGGATACTTGTTCTTAATTGTTACCTTATTCAACTGCCGATAATCAATACACAATCGCATACTACCATCCTTCTTCTTTACCAACAATACCGGCGCACCCCAAGGAGAAACACTTGGTCTTACAAATCTCTTATCCAACAAATCATTCAACTGCTTCTTTAATTCCACCAACTCCGATGCCGACATCCGATACGGGGCCATCGAAATCGGTCTAGTACCTGGAACTAGATCAATAGAAAATTCAACCTCTCTCTTTGGCGGCACATCCGCAACATCTTCCGGAAACACTTCAGGAAATTCACAAACCACAGGAAACACGTCGAGCTCAACTTTGCTCTCCACCGACAACGATGCAAACAAACCAAACAACTGAGCTTCGTCCGCTAAAAGTTTCTTCAACTCTTTAGTGGAAAGAAAACTCTCGTTTTCACCATCTTCCAAAGAAGGAAACCTTACCAACTTGTGATAGCAATCCAAATGAACTTTATTAAATTGCAACCAATTCATACCCAAGATTACGTCCAAACCTTCCAACGGCAAACACACTAAATCCATAACGAAGTCCTTACCATACATGGTCAAAGGACAACTTGCACACACCAAAGAAGTAGTTACCGACCCCGAAGCGGGAGTCCCAATAACCATACCACTACTCAAGGAAACCATACACAAATCCAACCGCTTAGCACACGCAAGAGAAATGAACGAGTGAGTCGCTCCAGTATCAATAATAGCAACTAAAGGCATATCATTAATAAAGCATGTACCTTTAATCAAACGATCTGCCGCATTAGTGGCGTCTGAACCTGCTAATGCGAATACTTTTCCGCCCGCCGGAGTTTGCTTCGGTTTGGTACAATTCGGGCTAATGTGACCCACCTCGCCACAATTAAAACACTTCACAGCATTCTTTCTACACTCTGCTGCATCATGACCAAAGAGTCCACAGTTGGAACACTTCGCCTTGAACTTTCCACAATCATAAGACTTGTGGCCCATCACGCCACACTTAAAACATTTGATCGCACCGGAACCTCCTCCGGGTCTCCTATCAAAGTTTCCCCTATGTTTGCCCTTATCAGCAGGCGTCACATAAGGTCCGCTTCGTACTTGCTGCTTCCCTCTCCTCTCGCTCAAACCCTTATAATGAGTAGAACGAGCTCTACTATCTTCTTCATAAATTCTACAACACTCAGTCAAATCCGAAAATCTTCGTATCCTTTGATACCCCACCGCTTGCTTTATCTCCGGACGCAAGCCATTCTCATACTTGATACATTTGGAAAATTCCGCCGTAACCGCATCATAGTGAGGGTGAAACTTCACTAACTCAGTAAACTTAGCGGTGTAGTCCACCACCGACATATTACCTTGTTTCAACTCCAGAAATTCCATTTCTCTCTTCCCTTTAACACTTTCGGGATAATACTTCCTTAGAAACTCAGCACGAAATAAATCCCACGTAATCTCCTCGTCGTCGACTTCAAGAACTTGCCTCATGCTGACCCACCAGTCATCGGCCTCTTCTCTCAGCATGTGAGTCCCTAGTCTCACCTTATTCCCTTCAGCACAATCCATCACCCTAAAAATTCTCTCAATTTCCTTTAACCATATCTGAGCACCATCCGGATCAAATCTCCCTTTAAACACCGGTGGCTGGTTCTTCCTAAACTCATCATTCGCATTCACGCTAGGTGCACCCTGCACAGCTCTGGCCATAGCCTCTAACGCCGCTGCCATAGCATTGTCATTACGACCTGCCATATTCTGAGGATTCCCAAAATTAACAACAAGGTTAAACAACCGTTCAACCAACACAACAACAAGACAGACACGACTGACTCAACACTGGCTCTGATACCACTTAATGTAACACCCCCTTTTCTATACCCCAAATAAATTAGATAAATCAATTAGGCACATAGAAAATTTATTTCATCAGAGTTTGATTAAAACATGGTATGAAAGAGGCGCATCACATTATCATGAAATTACACACATACGATACCTGCTCAAAATAGATATGCAACAATGGGTAACCCACATCTCAATATTTAGAATAAAGCGGAAACATCCAAATATTGAATCGATCTCATTCATAAAAGTATATACAACCATCAGTTAATTCATGATTTACAACGTATCCACAACAGATACATACACATATGTATCACAAAAGAATCAAAACAAAAGTAACTCCAAAAGAGTCAAAGACTTCCTAACTACCCAGATGTTACATATCAGAGCCATTGACCAAAAAGAGTGAAGACATCGCTTCACAAAGAGAACCTCCAGCTTCCTACTCTGCAATGCCTCATAGAGCATTAGAAAACAGCAGAAGGGTGAGAAACAACATCATAACAGTTAATGCATAAAATTGTATATATACATATACTCATATTGGTACAAGTTATACTCAAATTATGTTCTCACCACATTAAGCATATACAAATAATCATGCCTCTACACATACACATGAACATTCACTATATTTCCTCCAAACAATCACATATAACATACACAGTTATATTCACACAACCAATGCATCATACACAGATGACTCATGCAACTCATAGAGACCGACACACGACCCTATGCAGATGCAAATGCGGTACCGACTCATTCAACAAATTCCTTAAGGAATCGAGTATTCAGCAGATCCTCCACGGGATCAAGTACTCAGCAGATTCTCCACGGAATCAAATATTCATCAGATTCTCCACGGAATCGAATATTCAGCAGATCCTCCACGGGATCAAGTACTCAGCAGATTCTCCACGGAATCAAATACTCTAACCAATCCTCCACGGGATTACATGTTATGACCGATTCTCCGAGGAATCACACAATGCAACCGATTCTCCAAGGAATCAAATATAACCATCGTATCATACGAGGTTCTGCAAATCCTCCGAGGGATCAATCGACACAAAAATGCATACTATGCTCACAAACATATTCATTGCATTTATCACATACGTAGCATATATCTATCATGCATTCACATTATACACCATTTCACACAAGGTTTACATACCTATTAATCCATCAATGCATTTCTATCTAATTCGAGCAAACGCACAACATTATCAAACGATTAAGATCCACAATCGGCTCCACAATCTAGGATTCACGCCTTTCGGCCACCCACAACACAACATGTTGAAACAGTTCACACATCAATCATTCATATAGGCGTTAATCATAATTGAATCAATCAAACATCATGCCATGAACAAACAGTAAAACAAATAACACTGCCAGGTTCGCCAACCTTCGCCTGGCGAAGCCACGCAGCGAATGCTCGCTGGCCTTCGCCTGGCGAACTCCCCAGCGAAGTCCACTGGGAGTAATTCTGGAATTACTCGCTGAGGCTCGCTACCCACTCGCCTGGCGAACCTTCGCCAACTTACCTCGCCTGGCGAACTTGCCAGCGAATACAGGGTAGTAGCTTCTGACTTGCTTCGCTACAGCTCGCTGGGCTTCGCCTGGCGAAGCTTCGCTGCCTTTCGCCTGGCGAACTTGCGAAGACAGAACTTCCATGGCTGTCTCAAAGCCCAAACTCCACACAACCATCCGATTAAATCCAAACCAGTCACAGTAGCACAACCCAACCATCACCCGAATAAACTACATCGTCTAATCCAATTTCTAACCGATTAAAACTTCATTCTACTCACAAAACCAACTTCTAACCTAAGTGGAAAAAGAGTAGAAACTCTACAAAATCCACACACATACACATACAATCATACACATTAAAGAGATGATGGAGTTTCACACCCTTACCGATCGATTGCAAGCTTTGGTGATGATTCCTTGATGATTCTAGGTTTTCCTCTCCACTTTCTCTTCTCTTTCTCCTCTCCTCTTTTCTTTCTCTTGCTTTTCCTCTTATGTTACTATCTTCTTCCTTTTTCCTCTCTTACTCTATCTCTATTTCTTTCCTCTCAAATTCTTTCCAACACTTATCAATCAATTCTTACACTAAAGTGCTAAATGTCTAAAATGCCCTTTTTACTCTAATTCCCGAAAACTCTCCGAATCGGTAAAAATAGATAAAATAAGCAAAACACCACATAGCAATATATAATTTCTCAATTTAAAACAAACATCAATTAAATAAATTAAAAGACTCAACAATTAATGGGAATTCAGAATCGGGGCGTTACAAGTAAAGGATAAAGTGGTATTCAAAGTTTATTTAAAAGCAAGCAAGGTCACGAATTCATCTTTAGAGGTTTCTTCCATCAAAACTCTTGCAAACAGAAATCATTACTCCATTAGAGGATCATCTTGAAGAAAGAGCAAGCCCTGAATCAACCCCTACATACACCTACCATTGCTACTTGACAGGTTTGTGTTCTTTCTCATATCTCCATAATTATGTACATTCCATTAGAGTTCTAGGGTTAGACTGGTTAAGATAGGTTAGATGATTGTTTTCTGAGAATTAGAGAAGGTTTCATGAGGTTTCATGGCAGGTCACGATTTCTTTATGGATCAAGAACAAGAATTATAGGGAGCATTAATACTTGTGCAATAGCATGTTAGAGTCAGTGTTGCATAAGGAACATTTTAGTGTAGAAAGATCCAAGAGAGCCGAATCCTTGGAAGGTGATCAGATCATGATTGGTTTTTCCCCAGTGGAGTGTTGAGCAGCTGAAGTTGTTTCCCCACAGAGTTATCATCCCCAGAAGAGTATCCGAGACGGCTACGCAGTTTATTTTCGCGATTGATATCACTTTCCTTCAGCAGGTTCGGGTTCTCGTAGAGCTTCGTCCCCTGCAGTAATCAGCTGAAGTTGTTTCCCCTGCAGCAGTCAACCGAAGATCATTTCCCCAGACAGAGTCCGATTGATATTGGTGTGTCCACGTTCTCCTCAGCAGGATGATTCCTCCATCTGAGTAGTTCTTTCTCCTTGACAGGAGGATTTCCCCCTCGGCATTTATTTTGCTGACGGGATCGCATCATTGTGCATGATTGCATAGCATTTAGCATAAACGCATAGCATTTCCACCTCGTGGAGCATGGCGCCAAAGCATATGCATCATAAACATGATCCAGGTTGTTACCATTCTTGTTTTACAGGTGCCTCGCCGAAGGATCAGTGATTCAGGATGATTCCTGATAGTCTCCCCAGCGAAGTCTTCAGTTCAAGATGATTCTCGAAATCCTCAGCAGGGCCGTTTTCTTAAGATGATTCTTAAGACCTCAGTGCAGTCTCCCGAGTTGGTTGCTCAAATTGATACTTGGAGTCTCCAGCTAAGATCGCCCAGGATGGTTCCTGAAGCCCCAAGAGAGCCGAGACCTTGGAAGCTGCTCAAGTCGCGATCGATTTGTCCCTAACAAGAGTTGCCCAGGATGATTCATGGAACCCCCAACAGAGTGGAGGTCTTTTCCCCAGCAGGCAGGTAGATCGATATCCCCAGCCGAGCACAGCCATGAGTGGCAGATGAAATGTTTCCCCAAGCAGATCCTGAAGGATTGTCCAGCAAGCAGAAGTTTGTTTATCCCCGTGAGTTTGAGGACTTAATGACATGAGTGTCTTGTAGCCTGAAGGCTATGTTCCCCAGAAGGGTCGTTCCCCCAGAGAGTCATTCAGGGCATTTATCGCTTTCCCCATACAGAGTATAGCAGAGGATAGTGTGTTGATCAGCCTGATGTGCTGTGTTCTCCGGAGGAGTCCGTCATCCTCAAGTGTAAGTCCAGTTGAGATGGGCAGAAAGTGCAGTTCCCTTGAAGGGTAGCTCTTCCTCAGCAGAGTGGTTACTCTCCCCGAGAGGATGATTCTTCCTCCCAGCATTTATTTTGCTGGGGCATTTCCTTGCATGATTGCATAACATTTACTCAAAAGCGTAGCATTCCGTTTCGCGCGGAGCATTACGCCCATTTTTCCAGCATTTGCATATGAAGCATGAACCAGGTGGTTACCTTGCTCTCGAGCAGAAGTACTTGCTCCCCAGTAAAGTTTGTAGGAATCGTCTGAGTGAGCTCTTTCGTTATTCCCCAGCAGTTGTTGAAGTCGTTTGAGTGAACTCTCTCATTTTTCTGCAGCAAAGTCTACAAGGTTGTTTGGGTGAACCCTTCTTCCTTTTCCCCAGTGAGTCGTCAGGATTGTTTGGGTGAACCCTCATTCCTCTCTCCTTAACAGAGTTGTTAACCTGATGATTATTTCTGGTGACCCGGCATGTTTTCTTTTATTTAGCAACGACTTGACAGGGTGTCAAGAGAATAGCAGCGTGATATGTTTGCTCCAACAGTGATGTCTAATCTGAAGATTGACTTCGTAAACGCCTGAAGGCGATATCAGAAGGTTCCTGTGGATTCAGACTTCCTTGTTGATGAATCAACGTTTGTCTGAAGACAAGGTTCAAAAGTTTATAGATACAACTTTTGTATGCAAGGTGATCCGTGTTGGCCTGAAGACCAAGTCAGTTGTCCTGAGGTGATGATTGATTGCGATCAAGTGAAGTGTTTCTTCTGACTGAAGTCGAAGATGTTTCTCCAGCTGAAGCGGAGTTTGCCTGAAGGCAAAGTGATTGAATCCCCGCAGAGTCATGAATGGCTCAGGATACCACTTCTCTGACTGAAGTCACAGATTTCCCAAGCTGAAGCGAAGGTGCCTGAAGGCAAGGTTATCCCCAAAGTCATGAATGACTTAGGATTCATTTTTCGGACTGAAGGCCGAAGTATATCCCTGACTGAAGTCACGGATACTCTATAGCAGAGGCGGAGTTGCCTGAAGGCAGATCCATGTATCCTTGAAGGCCAAGGACCATTTTCTTCAGACTGAAGTCGAAGATACCTCCTGCTGAGTTGCCGACGCGCAAAGTTTACATCCTTGAAGGCCAAGGATGCTTATCTTCAGAAGTACTTGAAGATCTTTTCTAGCTGAAGCTGGAATCGCCGACGGGCAAGGTTTATATCCTTGAAGGCCAAGGATGTCTATCTTCAGAAGAGCTTGAAGATTCTCCAGCGGGTCTGGAGTGGCCAGGGGCCAGGGTTTCATCTATCCCTGAAGGCCAAGGATTTCATCTTCAGAAGTACTTGAAGATCTTTTCTGGCTGAAGCTGGAAGTGGCCAGGGGCCAGGGTTTCATATATCTTTGATGTTGAAGTTCTACGGTGGGCTCAGTATGCAGTAGTATTTGGATGTTCGTTATGGTTCAGAGGGAGAAGCCCAGATCAGAGAGTGCTTGGTTAAGTCTCCCATTCCCAGCGGAGTAGTTTCAAATACACAAGTGTACCTTTTGTTTCATTTACCAGGGGTGAGCCCCAGGTCAGAGTTGTTCAGTGTTGTATTTTCTCCAGCGGCGATGCGGGGTATTTTGGTTGATCGACGGCGATGTCAGATTTAGTTCTCCGACGGCGATGTTGGATGTTTGTTTCCCTAAGTTATGGGTGTTCTTGACGGCGATGTCAGGTGATTCGGTGTTCCAGCGGCGATGTTGGGTGTTTCTCAGAATTTTGTTTGCTTCTGACGGTGATGTCAGGCGGTTTAGTCTTCCAGCGGTGATGTTGGGTGTTTGGTTGCCTGGAGACGATGTCAGAAGAAGTTAACGTGGATAACTGACGGCGATGTCAGATCAGTATTTCTCCAGCTAGTTGTCGTGCAGCTAGTATTGCAGTGTTCGAAGGTTTGTCCCCCGCAGAGTATCGTATGCTCGTGCAGTTGGCAAATTTTCGGGTTTACCGGTATTCAACCGTCTCGCACCTTGATTGGCTGAGAGCCGTTCGCTCCTCACCCAGTCAGGTTCAAGCCGTTTGAATAGGGGCAGCTGTTGCACCCCAAAATTTGACCAACATTTATTTATCCATCAAGTGTTTGAAGGTTGATACCTTCATCAGAAATTCAAGAGATCTTCAGAGAAATTGGTTGAAACCAAGGTTGTGTGCTTCATAGCTTGAGAGTTGGGGGAGCTCCTCAGATGATTCTGAGACTATGAGAATGAACTTGAAGCTTTGATGGAGTTTATGAGATGTCTTGAAAGTCATCATGAAGCCCAGAGAAGTCATTATGCAAGAATGCAAGAGATTCAACCATGAATGGTAGAATTAGGGTTTGACTGGGTCAACCCTAGGTCAACTGAGGATTTGGAGAAGGTTGAGACCCAATCCAAGAGCCATGAGATCATGGAATGATGTATGGAGATGTTATAAGGATTATTCCTAGACCAACTCATCATGATTGAGGAGTTTGAGAAGTTTTAAGCTAGGGTTTCTAAGGATGGACAGTTTAAAATCCCCTAGTTTGATCCCTATCTTCCAGGCAGTTTTAGCTCAAGATGTGGTTGTCATCTCATCTTCCCCACAACATGAATGTTGTAGAGCTTGTTCTTAGATTTAATTTGAGTGGTAGAAGTCCTTGATAGGACTTGCAGAGCTCAAGTTATGGTTTTGACAAATTACAGGTCATCTGAGGTATGTGAATCTGGGTCCTTGAAAGTCACCCAACTTGCAGACAACTTTTTCCCTAGTAGGATGATTCCTATGATCTCTTGGTCAACATGAATGTTGAAGAGCATCTTCTTAGCTTTCTAGAGAGTACTAGAAGTCCTTGATAGGATTTGTAGAACTCAACTTATGGCTTTGACAAGACAAGGGTATTTTGGTTATTTGGTGATTATAGGTCATTTTAAGCAAAGGCCATATCTCCTATTTCCAAGCCTCAAATGAAAAAACTAAAAACATAAAAGTTGTTCAAAATGGCATTTTAAGCCTAGAAAAGTGGTCATGAGTTGTTGGAAAAGCTTGTAGCAAGAATTGACAAGAATGGGTGAAAATGACCTAAAAAAGGCATATAAGTTAAATAAAGTCAAGTTGGAAATTGGTTTGGGAGATCTATGAATCCAAAATAGGTCATCCAATATATTATTTTGAGTAAAAATATCATTTTAAAAACAATGGTTTATGCACAATTTTGATTTGAGGCCTAGAAATTGGACTTGCTTTGTAATGTTGTTACTTGCATATTAAGGCTACTTTGGAAAACTTCACACAAGGCAAGGAAATGCTTGTTTTTTGCACATACCATCTCAATATCTCTTGTAAGGAGATGTTAACATCCATGGTGTTCTGGTTCTCGAAATTCCTCATCTTGTCCTCGAGTGCCTTAAACCTTAGCCGTGCTTCAGCAGTCAGCTCCTTTTCAGCACCTCTCTGCGAGAACACATCGTCTTGACGGTATTCTAACCATGGCTGAGGCCCATACAGATTTCCAACACCCGCATTGCCGTTGCCCAATCCAACATTGACGTTAGCTTCAAAATTCCCATTATCGACGCCAGTCGTATTACCGTTGAGTCCCATGTTATCGATTACATTGCCATTGGCACTGCCATTCCCCCCGGTCACGGGGACGCCATTCTGAGGAGTTTCAACAGGTGGAGGGGTTGGAACAGTCCCACCATGGAGTACGCCATTGCTGTCAACCCTTGAGATCAGAGGCTGAACCAAGGTTCTGAGCTGATCCTGGCCGTTGGCGACCACTTGCATGAGCTCCATGAAGCGGTTCGTCCTCTCTCGGAGTTCTTGCACGTCAGTTTGCACTTGCTCCATAACTCTGGCTTGATTTGCTCTGGTCGGATAGCGGTGGATAGGTCTCTGATCAATCCTGGAACAACCTGAAACGCAAAGGGTTAGAAAAACGACAAAGTGCTCGTTATGCAGATGCTTCATGCAAATGCAAACGTGTGTCTGTGTGTTAGGGAGGTTTCCCACGATCCTAGTGCCAGTGCTGATAATAAGAAGTCCGAGTCCAGTCATGGAAATAACATCTCATATATATAAAGAAAGCCCATCAAGGCGGTACATAACGTCACTGAATACAAGCTGAATCAATAGCATGACCTCGACCAACAAGCCTGGTGATGGTCAGCATACAACAACGATCAAAACAAAAGGATCACAAATAGTCAAGCACGGCCACGGGCGCGAAACTCTTCTAACAACCCCTTCGTTTCTGGATGATCAGGCCGAGTGAGCAACCCTTCGACGAGTAACTCCCTCTGCCTAATAGTGTATTGAAGACCTTCAACTGAGTCTTCCCATGCTCTTTCGCCGAAACAATCTTCTAGCTTCCGCTTCTTGGATTCAAACATCAGTTTGCTCTCCTTCAGGTTAGCAAGAGCCTTGTTGAGCTGGCCTTCAGCGGCATATCTGCGAGCGGTTTCTTCATCAAACCTCTTCTCACTAGCCTTCACCTGGGCTTTCAGCTTGGAGATCTGTTGCTTCAGCTTATTCTCCCGTTCTTTGCCGTTGGCTAGGGTGGCCTTCCAATGCTGATTAAACTTGGATATTCTCCGATACGCTTCATCCAAATGCTGCTTCTTAGTGGCCAGTACGTCATTGACAGCTTTAAAGTCCCGACCCAAACGCTCGCGCTCAGCTATCTGCTTAGTCAAATCCGTCCCCAATTGGTTCACCAGCTCTGTTTGTCTCTTGAAGGAATGGACGGCTTCGCTTCTCTCGCTTCTGAGCTGAGCCAATTCTTTCTCCAGTTCTTCATTTGCCTTTTTCAGCTCATCTCTCTCAGTTAACACCTGATTATGCTGCTGAATAGGCACGGTGGTAGGCTCTTCAATCACTAGAGGGCTTTCTGGCTTGGCAGGAGGAAATGACATCCCTATAGCATCTGCTCTGGTTCTGATCCAAGTCACATACGGGGCGTAGGCTTGACTATTACTTTTCCCCAGCAACGGCTTTCCCCGCTTACAGATACCATTCCAAGCGCGTTGAAGCTTAGATAACATATCCCCCTCTAGAAGACCAGTGAGGTACAGAGATTCCTGCACCTCTTCATCCTTCGGCGGAGCTCTCAAAGCATAAGCAAACTGTCGGACCAGCAGAGATGGATTATAAATTATACAGCCCTTCCTGCCTATCAGAGGCACGTTCGGAAACCCACTGCAGCTGAAGATAATCTCAGTACCCAACCTATCTCTATCAAACCAGTCAATATCCTCCGCTGACAGACTCATCAAACGCTCGGACCACTCAGCTGTGGCTGCAGACGAAGTAAAGGGACCCCTCTTGGGTAGGTGACTATCAAGCCATCTATAGAGCAGGGGTACACAGCACGAGACATTCTTTCCCCTTCTGTTCTCGTTTTTGTAGTAGACGGAATGGTAGACATATCCTATCAAGGTAGGGACTGGATTCCCTGATGCAAAGATGTGAAAGGCGTCAAAGTCCACAAAGTCAGGCATATTGGGGAACGGAATGATGCCATATATGCACAGAGCGAGGATGGCGTTGAACACGACCCAACATCCATCTTTGGTGCATTGCTGAGCTTTTCCCACTAAGAACTGCAAGGAAAAGCCAGGGACCTTGTTCCAACTAGACAAGACCAACTCGGAGGCATCCAGATGGAGTGAGGGAGCTAGACTAGCCAGGTCAGACTCAGCATCCATATAAACAAAAGGCATCTGACTCTTGATAGGCACTCCTAACAAATCAACATACTCCTCTAGTGTGGGTGCGATAATAAAGTCCTGGAAAGTGAAGCATCTCAAAGGAGGGTCGTAGAACTGCAGCAAGGCGTGCAACCCATTCAACTCTAACACAGAGGGTTTACGAACCAAGCTGAGCAGATTCCTATAAGACTTTCTGAATTCACCTCTCACAGAATCATCTGCCAAAGCAATCAAACCAGTCAGCTGAACAACATCAGGAGTGGGGAGCTTGTAGGCTACAGTCTTCCTCAGAGAACCCATAATAGCACAATAGAAGGCAAGAAAACCTAAATCGGGGAAAACGGTACCTGCAACACAGACACACGTTAATGAGATGCAAATGGGTATGCAAACAATGCAAAATGCAATCATGCAGCAGGAGATCAAGACAACTGTGTTGTTGAAGAGATGACGGTGAAGATTCTGTATCAACAAAACCACAATACTGCTCTGTCAAGAACAACCCCATCTCTGATGAGAAGAAAACCCTGATATCGGACCATAAATTCTGCTCTGTCAAGAACAAACACATACATCTGATAATAAGGACCTCTGATACAGGACCATAAATCTGCTCTATCAAGAACAAACATACATCTGATAATAAGGACCTCTGATACAGGACCATAAATCTGCTCTATCAAGAACAAACACATATCTGATAATGAGAACCTCTGATACCAACAAAACTGATTCACTATCAAGAAAACCAGGTAGTCTGAAGGTTAAGACTTCCTACAACAAACCCAACCCTGCTCACAGGTATGGACCTAAACTGACTCAAGTTCGGCATCCTATGCGGTCATCAGCGTCACAGACATTCAAGAGGCGTGATACGATACCCAGAAGGTGTGGCATCACCGTCTCCTGAAGCGGCCTCACTCAGCTGAATTCCAAATGATCGGTCCCCAGAGTCGACAATCCTCCAAACCAACAACCCCTCAGGCCCAAAGGGCCGGAAAAGAAGTCAACCGGGAGAACCTCGTCTGAGCGTGGAGTTCATGAGACACTAGTGCCTGCAAAGCAAGCACGCGCCCACTAATTTCCACAACTAATGCTAAGTACACTCAAGCCTGGGTCTGGCTTCTCACTCATCAGAATGCCCCTCCCACAACAGCACAGATAATCATATCATACTGGAAATAAAATGCGGGAAATAAAATGCGATAAATGAACACAACCCGACAAGTAATCATACAAGCGCTAAGATTGACTCTCGCGGGGGATGTTGGATCCCCAAACTGACTCGCATATGGGACGTTGGATCCCAGGAAACTATCAAATCCCCAGCAGAGTCGCCAGCTATCGCTACCGCGAAAATAAGGTGCCGGTAAAACAGAAGAGTCGCCACCTTTCGTTATTGATCCCTCAGAACGGGAAAGGAAACGATCGGGAAAACCTGACGAAAAGGTATAAGACAAGGTCGTCACAACCATTGTCTGGGTTCGGGAGTCGGTTACGCAAGGGGATGGTATTAGCACCCCTCACGTCCATCGTACTCGATGGGATCCACGCTTGTTGTGTTTATCTGACGGGTTGGTTTTACTATCTACCTATCAAGGATGGCTCAAAAAGAAAAGAAAATGACTCGGCAAAGCGTCGCACTTTATGCGTACGTATTCTCATCAGAGAATGAGAAATCAGAGTCAATGTAGTTCGGCTAACTACGGGTTACGGGGAAGGTGGCTCGCCAATACGTCAGTATTGTGCCTACGTACTCTCAACAGGTATGAGACATCAGAGCTTACGTAGTTCGGGATAATACGGATTACGGGAATTCAGATTCATCTGTTTTTCGAGTAGGGTTAACAAACAGTTCCAGCAGTTTAGTGTACGCAGCTCGACCCTTGGAGACTTAGGCGTTACCGTTTGCGGTAGAACTGAGAGTTAACGACACTCTTTTCTTCAGAAAAGCTTCCTTTGAATTATGGGCCCACGGGGCAAAAAGGTTTGAAGTTTGTTTTCTGTCTTTTACGGAAGAACTATTTTTTATAGATGTTTGCAACCGATATCGCACTAGAGACTATGACCTGAGAGTGAATGTGTCGCATGTCACCCAAAGGGTGCCATACTAAACATCCAGACTGTTGAAAAGAAACTCTCCAACAATCCTTTCTCAGATAGCTTAAGGCTCGTAACGTACGACGTCAGTTAACCTTTATTACTGTATTTTGATTTGTTTTGAGATGAGAAGAGAGAACGAACAGGTTCAACTAAGGGGGGACTATCAAGTCCTAATGTTGTCATGCCAAGGATTCATCCTATGGTTGAGGTTTGAAACAGGGAACTCCTAGAAGTTATCATGCATAGGTTTCAACCTAAAGTTCTAATCATCACTTCCTTATCAAAGAAAGTGAGATTCCTAGGGGATCATGCCAACGATAAACAGAAATTGATAAAGCATCATCTTAAACAATAAATAGTAAACGACTGTAAAATGCATGCAATGCAAGTGATGGAGGAAATGTGTGTGGGGCATCAGCCTCCACAAGCTCATCTCAACCTCAAGCCAGATATGAATAACTGCAATCATACAGAAAACAAAATGCCATCAAGCAAAACACAAACCACATAGGCAAGGGAGCTGGGCTCTACCGAATACCCGCAAGCAAAGCCATACAGTAAAAATACAAGCAGAGGGAGCAACTCAACCTCTAATGCAATCATGCTCCTAGCTTAAAACAATTTAAACATGAACTTATTCTAATGCATCAAGCAAATCAAGCAAGTCACATCAATACAGTTGCACAGAAAGCAAACAGACAAGAAAGCAGATCAACAGCTCCCACAGTAAAGCCCTCCTCTGACAGCAGTTCAGTCCTCAGTCTGTAACTGTTCTTCAATGCTTTCATCTTCATTAGCAAGTATCAACTTGCCTCTTCAATCTTTCAATACATCAAACATAAGTATTAACTTATTCTTTCTTCTTCAAGCCTCAGCTCTTTAGTAACTTCCACCTCCAGGCTTCACTCCTAATGTCAAGCATCAACTTGGCTCCTTCAGACTCTCAATGTATCAACATAAGTATCAACTTATCCTTTCTTCTTCATGCCTCAGCTCTTCACTCAACTTCAATTTGATCTTCTTCACAAGTGTCAACTTGGTCTTCAAGCTTCAGCTCTCTCCTCTTTACCAGTATCAACTTGCCCTTCTTCATCTACAAGCTTCAGCTTCTAAGGGTAATCTTCAAACACAAAGAAATATCAACTCCTAGCATCTTCAATCTCTTCAAGCAAGGAACTCCACCCTCTAGCACTCAATCTTCTTCAAGCAAGGAACTCCATCCTCTAGCAAGGGAGAAAGATTCATATATCAAGAGCAAAGTTTGGATGATTAGTAGCAGAGTGAAAACCAAAGGTCACCACTAAGCATCCTATCATCAGAGAAAGGGACCCTCAAAGGTTCTACCAACTTTTAAAGATCCACACATCCTACCAAAGGAGGGATGAGGCCTTTACAAGGGGACCTTACATCATAGGGAAGAATGGAGGTGATCAACATCTTCCATGTTTATGAAGGAAGAGAATATATCTAGGAGCTCTGCCTACAAACCCTAATCTTAACACCTAATCAACACTCCACCAAAAGAAGGGAAGATCTTCACATCCAAGCTTCTTCAAGCATTCCATGGTAGCCCAAGCTTGTCTTCAACATCATCCAAGAGCAAGAGAGACAAAACCCTAATCTAAGGGAACTAAAGAAGTCAATCTAGTTGAATTAGTGAACCAGAATCATCTAAAGTTAGCATCTAAACTAAAATCAAACAAAAATAGTAAACTACATTGTAAATTTCTACAAAAATTCCTAAGGGACCCTAATTCAATCATGAATCTACCATACAAAAATCAGAGGTTGAATCATCCACCAAGTTCTAAAAATAAAATCTAAACCCCAAGGTATCAACCATAAACCCTAAAAATGGAGCTCTTAAAGTTTCAACCTAAAACTACCACTTATATTCATCACAAAAATGTGAGAAAAATCTAGGGGGAGCATGCATATCTATGCTAGCTACACACAAAAAATCAGGGCAAGAACCATCATCAAATGATCAAACCAAATTCAACAAAATCAAGCATCAACCATGATTATTTTAATATCAATTAAAATGTAAAAATGCACATAAAATCAAAACTGCATGGAATATTAATATTTTTTATCTAAAAAATACTAGATTCAATCATGAATCACTGGCAAAAAGAATGGAATTAATTGCATCATTTTTTAATTATTTATGAATTTTCTAATAACCATGAATAAAATGAAAAATAAAAAGAAAATCATCAGAAAATAAAAGGCGCGTGGTCTGAATAGCAAATGAATTCAGTTCAATATCCAAACTGGGCCAAAAGGGGGGTGGGAGTATCAACTATGGACTAAGCCCAAAACCAGCAAATAAATGAAACGCTGCGTTTCATTATAATTCAGAAATCCTTCACAAACTTGGAAACGATCGTGGCCGTGGGATGATTACTTCAGTCAAAGTCAACCTAAGATCTAATGGCTATCAAGTCATCTTCTCCATTTTGAATTTCTGAGTTTCCTCCCTCTGCGCGCGCTAGAGTCACCGCCGGTGACTTCTCCGATCAACCTTCTACAACCCTAACTCTCTGTAGAATCCACCATTGGCCATGATTCCTTGATGAATCTTGTCCCAAATTTCCTCAGGAATTCATTCATGCCATTAATTCATTCTAAAAACTCAAGATTCGCAAGAACACAATCTAACCCGAAAATTGGAACAACCCTAATTGGTCACTATTCTCCAAATTGATGATCCAAAAACCTTCCTACATTAATCTACAATGCATCTAACACCATAATTCCCATTGATTCTACCTAATTTGAGCCATGGGATAAGAACTGCATACCTGGTAAACTTGAGCCAACAGAGTGGTTGAATCTTCAAATCAACCCTCAAGAACTTGCAGAATCCTTCACTAGCCTCTAATCAACCTTCTGTATGCAAAGAAAAGAGTTGAAATGCCCTGGATTGTTGGAACCGATTCTGAGTTGCAAGCTTCCAACTCCAATGGCTACTTCACGATTCCTCCACAACTTGGCCTTGAATTTGATCTGGGATCAATCACCAACCTCAGAGCAAGCTATTGAGATCAATTTCTTGGACTGAAATGGCCTCTAACCTTGTAACAGATCTTGATTTGCAATGTGCAAACTCAAAATGCAATCTCACTCTCCTCTCTCAACTCTCACTAACCTTGGCCCTGAATCCCTTCATATGTTTATATAGAACATGAATGAATGATCTAGAAAGTTCTAGATCACTCTAATGAGAAATTCAATATCTCACTTCACTTGAAAATCCAATCTCATGGTATACTCAAGACAGTCCTTGCATCAGCTTGTATTCATCATGCTTTTCATCCAAATTCTCTCCAAATGAGATTATGAAAGTGTTTGGATTGAAAGGAGCCTTGGTTATGCCTTGCATATTGGTTTGGCAATTGTTACTTATGATGTAAGTAACCACTTTTCAAAGCAAGTCCTCCAATTAACCCTCAATTCAAAATTGTGGCAATGTCAATGTTCTTAAAATGCGTTTTACAATCAAATTGGTATGTCATATGGATTGGTTTGGACATGTAGATCAAAAATCCCAATTTCCATCTTTGGTTCATTTGAAATTCATCCTTATTTTAGGCCATTTTTGTGATTTTGTGAAGCAAGCTATTCCAAGCTCTCATGACCTATTGGCTAGCCTTAAAACATCATTTTGAACAAGTTTGATGTTGAACATTTTCCCATTTGAAGCTTGCAAATAGGAGTTATGGCCTTATGATTGAAATGACCTGTAATCTCCAAATGACCAAAATACCCTTGACTTGTCAAAGCCATAACTTGAGTTCTACAAATCCTATCAAGGACTTCTAGTAATCTCTAGAAATCTAAGAGGATAAGGAACAACATTCATGTTGACCAAAAGTTCATAGGAATCATCCTTCTAGGGAAAAAGTTTCATGCAAGTTGGACAACTTTCAAGCTCCAAATTCACATGCCTCAGATGACCTGTAACTTGTCAAAGCCATAACTTGAGTTCTACAAATCCTATCAAGGACTTCTAGCACTCAAATTAAAGCTAAGATCATGCTATACAACAATCATGTTGGGGGCAAGATGAGATGACAATCACATCTTGAGTTAAATTGCCTTGAAGATAGGGGTCAAGCTAGGGGATTTTACACTGTCAAGCCTTAGAAACCCTAGCTTGAAACTTCTCAAACTCTTCAATCATGATGAGTTGACCTTGGAGTCATCCTTATAACCTATCAATGTATCAATCCATGATCACATGGCTCTTGGATTAGGTCTCAACCTTCTTCAAATCATCAGTTGACTTAGGGTTGACCCAGTTAAACCCTAATTGCACCACTCATGGCTAAGGCTTCTCAATCTTGCACAATGACCTGTCTAGGTATCAAAGTGATCTTCTACACTCCTCATGAGCTCTCTCAAGACCTCAAGTCCATCTCCATGACCTTAGAATCATCTGATGGCTTCCCACAACTCTCAAGTTAGGAGACCTACGCACTTGGCTTCAACCACTCTCTCTGAGGATCTTTTAACTTCTCTGACAAGGATATCAACCCTTGAGCACCTGAATAACCTTCTTAGCTAGCTTCAAACTCTTGTGTAGCCCTTGATTGGTAATCATACCTCTTGATCTCCTGCACAGATGTCAATGAAATGGAAATGATAATGCTAATGTGAATGAAATGAAACATAAGCTAGGTAAAGAAATGTTGGGCAAATTTTAGGGTGCAACAGCGGGCAAGGTAGTCAGATAACACACTCCCTTTGATAGCTCTTTGTGAGACGTACTGGATGTCATATTCTGTCAGTACCATTTGCCAACGGGCTACTCGTCCGGTGAGAGCAAGTTTCTCGAAGATGTATTTGACTGGGTCCATCTTTGATATCAACAATGTGGTATGGGTCAACATATACTGCCTTAAGCGTTTGGCAGCCCATGTGAGTGCACAACAGGTCTTCTCCAACACTGAGTATCTCGTTTCATAGTCAGTAAACTTTTTACTCAGGTAGTAGATAACATGCTCCTTTCTACCTGTTTCGTCATGCTGCCCCAACACGCATCCCATGGATCCTTCCAGAATGGTCAAGTACATGATGAGAGGTCTTCCTGGCACGGGAGGCATCAAAATCGGTGGTTCTTGCAGATATTCTTTTATTTTCTCAAATGCTTTTTGGCAATTATTATTCCACACGATTGCTTGATCTTTGCGAAGCAGCTTGAATATTGGCTCACAGGTGGCTGTTAGGTGAGATATGAATCTGGCAATGTAGTTTAATCTCCCTAAGAAACCACGAACCTCCTTCTCGGTTCTTGGAGCTGGCATATCTTGGATAGATTTTACTTTGTTAGGATCGACTTCAATCCCTTTTTGGCTCATGATAAAACCTAGCAATTTACCAGATCTTACCCCAAAGGTACATTTATTCGGATTGAGCCTTAGCCTGAACTTTCTTAGCCTAGCAAACAACTTTTCCAAGTGGATGAGATGTTCCTCTTCAGTTTGGGATTTTGCGATCATATCATCTATATAGCATTCAATCTCTTTATGTATCATGTCATGAAAGAGAGTCACCATTGCTCGTTGATATGTCACGCCGGCATTCTTCATACCAAATGGCATAACCTTATAGCAGAAGGTTCCCCAAGGGGTAATGAAGGTAGTCTTCTCTATATCCTCTGGAGCCATTTTGATTTGGTTGTGTCCGGAGAAACCATCCATGAAAGAGAACACATAGAATTGGGCCGTATTATAACACATCAATATGTGGCAGCGGAAAATCATCTTTTGGGCTGGCTCTATTTAGGTCTCTGTAGTCAACGCACATCTGCACCTTACCTCCTTTTTTAGGCATAGGTACAATGTTGGCAACCCATTTAGGGTATTTTGATACCGCCAAGAATCCAGCATCAGCTGCTTTTGTACTTCCTCCTTAATCTTAAGGGCCATGTCAGGTCGAGTTCGTCTCATCTTCTGCTTTACAGGCGGACAATCTTCCTTGAGCGGCAATTTGTGCACCACAATGTCTGAATCCAATCCGGGCATGTCTTAGTATGACCAAGCAAACACATCTGCATATGCATGTAGGAGCTCGATCAGTCTTCTCTTCACGCTCTCTTCTAGGGAAGTGCCTACCTTGACCTCTTTCCTGTCCTCTTCGGTTCCGAGATTGACAACTTCCAATGACTGTTGATGCGGCTGAATGATCTTTGATTCCTGCTTTAATAGTCTGGCTAACTCCTCTGGGAGTTCACAATCTTCTTCACAATCCTCGTCGGCATGGTATATTGGATTATCAAAGTCATATGGAACTGTAGCAGTATCGTTATCAATGGAATCCGGGGTGGATCTGCATGATTGGTGATTTTATGCTTTATTTTGTGAAGATGAAAAAGAAGAATGCAAGAAAACATTGCCATTTATTTATGCAAAAATAAAAAGAAAGACAGGGAACACAATTAAATACAAAAGGTTCATTTCATTCCTGATAAACATTATTTGAAAACATGGGGGCCCTACAAAATAATCCTTATGCCTTGGGCAGAGCATGGGATTTGAAAGCAAAACAAGGAAAAATTACTCTTCGATAAGGGTGACCTCTGGTATTTTCGTAACAGTCCAATTGTTGAGTTGTTGATTTGGTGCCTTTGGGTGCACCATGCAGACTTCCTTTAGTGCATCATCTTCAGCTTCCACAACGGCCACCTGATCATCCACCATATGTCCACCACTAACAAAGGCAAGTGGAGAAATGAACCTTTTGCCCTTGTCAATGGTTGTCTTCTGCTGATCTTTGTGATTACTTGGGTAACCCAAACCAGTTCTGTTTTTGTTGATGGGTAGCTCCAACACTCTTCCCCAACCTTCGGGGTGAACGGCCTCAATTACGGTCCTTGCGTCCTTCCAAGTAACCATGGGGGGTCCTGACCTTTCTAATTTCTTGCCCTCCTTCTTAGCAGGGATCAATTCCACACTTATAACATCGAATGCTTGAAAAGGGGTCTCATGAACTTCCCCTCCTACTTCAATATAGCGAAATGAAGACAGATGGCTTACTAGCATATCCTCCTCTCCCTCGATGACGACAAGCTGGTTATTAACCATGAACTTTAGCCTTTGGTGAAGAGTGGATGTTACAGCACCGGCTGCATGAATCCAAGGACGACCTAGCAAACAACTATATGCGGGGTAGATATCCATCACATAGAATGTGATAATGAAAGTATGAGGTCCTATTTTGATGGGGAGATCAACTTCCCATATCACGGTCCTTCTTGCCCCATCGAAAGCTTTCACTATCACTGAACTGGGTTTCATCATCAATCCTTCAATGGTCAGCTTGGCCAATGAATTTTTTGGTAAAACATTTAAGGATGACCCAGTATCTACCAATACTCTCGACAACACAACATCAACACATTCAATGGAGATGTGCAAAGCCTTATTATGGTTCTTCCCCTCAGGGGGGGCAACTCTCCCTCATTAAAGCTCAGAATATGTGCGGAGGCAATGTTCGATACCACTCCTTCAAATTGTACAACGGATATTTCTTGGGGAACATGAGCAGTCTTCAAGAACTTGATCAACGACTCCTGATGGGCAGGGGAGCACATTAGCAATGACAACATGGAAATCTTTGAAGGTGTTTGGTTGAGCTGGTCCACCACCTTATAATTGCTTTTTCGGATGATTCGCAAGAATTCTTCGACATCTTCATTGGAACTCCTTTTTGAGTAGAAGTCTACCCCTGCTCAATCGTTGGCTGCTTTTCACTTGTACCGTTTGGTGGTGGTACGGGCGCAAAAATCCCCCCACTTCTGGTTACTCCACCGGTCCCAACCATGTTCTCTACAGAATTATCAACTTTTACAGCATCCTCTTCCACCTTCTGCCCATTAATGTAAACAGTTGGCTCATATTTACAAGGGACAGCCTTGGTGCTCTCAAAAGGGAAAGGAGAAGGTGTAGATATCACTAATGGAGCAAGTGAAGGTGGAGACAATGGAATCTCTACTTGATCATATGGTATTTGCAATGGTTCACGAACTTGATTGTATGGGGTCTGAACAGAATGCCAATCGTAATCACATGGGATTTCCAAGGGCGCACGAGACTGATCACATGGAATTGTCAGCGGTTTAACATCATACGGGATTTGTAGTGGAACTTGGGTAGGATACCAATCTTCATCATATGGAATTGTCAAAGGTACACAGTTTTGACCATACAAATTGTTCAATAGTTCTTCATCATAAGTAAACTCCATTGGATCATAGGGAATATCAAGAGTTGCTACTTCTTCAACACTAGACATCTGTTCTATCAATATGACACCTTGATCTAACAAATTTTGGATGCCCATCTTCAATTCATGACAGTTTTGGGGATCTTTCAAACAGTGTTGGCAATCCTCGGTACATCCTGGGACAATATTCTTCATTAGCAATTGTTCTTTAACAACTGCAAAGGGAGTCTTCATTTTGTCAACTTCTGATACCAACTTCTTTCCTTTAGATTCTTCAACCATGTTTGTGGCATGGTGCGGCATTGGATTTTTAGTCAAGTTGGGAGTGTTCTTGGTGAAATTGATGGCTTTTGAATCAATGAGATATTGTACCACGTATTTCAAAGTTTTGTAATTTTCAATGTTATGTCCGGGAGCTCCATAATGAAATTTGCAACGGGCATTTGCATCATAGCCGGGAGGTAGAACAGCTGGGGGAGCCTTCATTTCTCTCAACTGCACCAATGAACCCCTAAGCAAGAGTGGAAGCAACCTAGCGTATGTTGTCGGAATGGGATCGAATCTTTTCTCAAGTCTCCTTTGTCTTGGCGGACCTTGATAATAGTTTTGACGTTGTTGTTGATAGGGAGCTTGAAGAACCGGTTGACTTGCGGGTATGGAGAGAGGTTGATTTGGAGTAACAACGGCCACATGATGATAAGAGCCTTGGTATGCTTTGGCCTTCCCCTTATCCATCAAAGCAGCGCTCGTTTCGCCTTCCCTTTTCCTTGCAAAACCTTGGTAGGGCTTCTTAGAAGCTCCATCAGCAATTTGAATCTTTCCAATATTTATCATATTCTCTATCCTCTCACCAGCCATCACTAAATCTGATAACACAGTAGACGTGCATCCAGCCAAGCGTTATAGGAAAGGACCTTGAAGAGTCCCCATGAACATATCGGTCAATTCTCTTTCCAGAAGAGGAGGCTGGACTCTAGCAGCTAAGTCTCTCCACCTTTGTGCATATTATTTGAACGCCTCGCCAGACTTCTGGGTCAGGCCTTGAAGTTGTGTGCGATTGGGCGCCATGTCAGAGTTGTATTGGTAGTGTTTCAGAAATTCCTCGGCTAACTCTTTCCAAGTCTTGATGTGCGTACCTTCTAACTGCATGTACCATTCAAGGGAAGCTCCACTGAGGCTATCTTGAAAGAAATGCATTAGTAGTTTTTCATCATCAGAGTAGGCAGCCATCTTCCTACAATAAGATTGGATGTGAGTTCGGGGACAGCTTGTCCCTTGGTATTTTTCAAAGTCAGGGACTTTGAACTTGAGTGGAATCTTAACACCGGGTACTAAACACATATCCGCAGCCTCTAACCCAAAAGTGCTTGGGCCTTGTAGTCCTTTGACCGTCTCTTGTAAGGCGAGTACCTTCTTTTCCAAGTCAGTAGTTGGTGCTCCAGAACTGTCTGCAGCCAAGTCATTGTGAGAGTTGTAGAAACCTTCATGATCATCAAAGTGGATTTGAGGGGTAGTCGTACCACTATGAGTAATAGGGATTGTGCCGCCAGGAACGGGGATTGCATTTGTAGGAGTAGGAATGACATTGTCGGGAGTGGGAGTTGAGCCTAAAGTAGTAGGAACTGGAGTGTTGGCAGTGTTTCTCTCCATAGCTTGCTTCAACTCTTCTTGTCCTTTAGCCATAGCCTGGATGACTTCCATCAACTGGCCCATCTGAGTCTTCATGTGGGTCATCTCGTCTTTGAAAGCGGCTTGAGTCTGCTCAATCTGATCCATCAGTAATCTTTGCTTGCCACGAGTATAGTAGGGATGTCGGGAAGTCAGCTTGTTTACTGCGAATGGAGGTCAAGTTTTTGTAAGTTTTGGTTTTGTTCTTATGAAATGCGATATGATGCGTATGGAATGCATATGAATGATGTTTTGTGCAAAGCTCTTAGTAACCTTGTTAGTTATTGTTGAGAATATAAACATTTTCCATTGCAATTAATCAGAAGAGACATAATAGAACAAACTCTCATTTCATTAAGGCTTGAAGCCAAGTTCAAATACAAAATACAAAAGATACACTTCTTAAGCAAATTACAAATCGACTCTAAATGTGACTCCTTGGGCTCTGCGAACCGCCTCTAAATCTATAACAAGTTCCCCCATTATTTCCTTGCAAAACTTCACAAAGTCGAACACAGGGACAGGAGTGTTTTCAGGAGTCATCACTTGGTCGGCTATCTTTAATCTTTCAGGGATCTGCTGAAGCACAAAGTTGGAGAATCCCGCCAAGTTTACGAATTTGTTCTTCCACTCCTCATAGAGAATTTGGAGATCATGGATGATGTCATCTCTCTGAAGTACCGCAGCTTCTGCCTGACGACAACTTTCTTCCCAATAGTGGCAGTTGTCCTTCAACTCCAGATATAGCTCATCATATATTCCATCTTTCAGTCTTCAGATTTCCTCGATAGCTCTACCCAACTGGTACTCTGCTTGTACGAAATCTCGCTGCGCATTCTCCTTTTCCAATAGCTCACGAGCTAATTGATCTTCGCAGCCTTTCATAAGGCCTTTCAACTTGTGAATCTGAGCTTCAAATTTTTCCCTTTCATCTTTCTTCATATGGGTGGCTATTCTCACATCATTTTCTAAGTCTCTGACCTTTCGCCACACTTGGTCCAAATTTTCATTTTCGTGATCCAAGTCGGCGTTGGCGTTTTTGAGAGCTCCACCAACCCATTCTTTCTTTCCTTTCTCTTCCCTAGCCCTTTTCCTGCTATCCTCGAACTTTTCTTTCAACTCTTTGCTTTTGTCTTCCCAAGCTTCGCTTTTTTGCTTAGTCTCATTGAGTCGAATTCGAAGCTGAGTGTTCTCATCTTCAAGTTCTTGGATTTTAGCCTTAAGTTTCTCCATATCTTCGGGCAAGATAGGCTCGAGCTCAGGATTCGATGGGAAAACAGATGCATCAAAGACAAAAGGTAATCTGACCTCTTTCACTCTCTCTTTTACCCATTTGACATAAGGCTCACGAGCAAGGATGTTCTTTCGCCCATTGTCTGGATTGCTTCTTTGGATGTTTACCCATGCTCTTCTTGCCCTTCGTACAGATGGATCACTTGGATCGGCCGTATTGACAAGGAATGACACCAAATCTTCTTCTTTAGGAGGGCCATCCATGGAGTGTCCAAACTGTCTCTTGAGTAACACCGGGTTGTAATTGATGCAACCTCGCGTCCCCACAAGAGGCACGTTGGGAAATTCTCCATAAGAAAAGATAATATCTTTGGTTTCCCATTCCCTCTTGTACCATATGATAGAACTAGCGGTGAGTGAAGCGAATCTTTGAGGCCATGAGAGTTCCTTGGAAGCAAAAGGGCCTTTTTCGGGCATGTGGGTCCTTAGCCAATTATGCAGGAACGGGGCGCAACAAAGGAACATTCCACCTCTTTTTGTATGTCTTATATGGAGTTTATGGTAGAAGTAACCTAAGATGAAAGGCACAGGGTTCTTGGTCAAGAAGATTTCCACAGCTACTTGGTCCACAAAATTTTCCCCATCTGGAAACATCATAATTCCATAGACCAAGAGTTCCAGAATTGAACCACATATTTCCCATTTCTCTTCCTTGGCATACTTCCACGTTTGTTCTTCCAAGAATTTCCTCGAGAAACCCCTAGCTTCTTTGGGTGCCCAATTGGCTATCACATCCGATGTGGGAATCCCTAAGGCAGAAGCCACTTTCTTCAAAGTGAACTCTTCTTCGAGATTGGGAAAAGGATTGTGATCTTTGATGTAGAGGTTCAAAATCTTCTCAAATTCTTCCAAGGTAGGAGCTATCTGAAAATCGGCGAAGGTGAAACAACGGAAAGACGTGTCATAGTACTGAGCCAAGGCTGTGAGAGCTTCAAACTCCACCTTCTCTGTCAACAGATCCAAAATTCTCCCATAAGAAGAGTGAAATTTGTTGTGCTTGATGGGAGTGATCTTGGCACTTAGAGCTTTTAGACTGTCGATTGAAGGATCTTTGTATTTGAAAGTGAAAGTACTCTTTCGGTCGGTCTTCTTATTTAGCTTCATTGTTCCTAAATTCACATTCATCATAACTGATTCTGAAAAATGCTTATATCTGCAACAAGAACAAGACACTAAGAGCTTTGTTTTTTTTATGAAGTATGCATGTATGAACGGATGCAGAATTCGAGCATATGGGTTCATAAGTCAGTGGTATGGATAGGGCCAACACGGACTGCTTTATAAAAAAGGTTCTCACAAGGTGTGATCTAGGGCTTAAAAGGGATCCCAAAGTCGTGGATTCACATGACTGTTCATCATACATGACATGAATATGTCGGAAGATGACTCCATCACATGAATCTCTTTTGGGTGAGGTCCTCGTACCGACCCACACGAGAAGAACTTCTCGGGGACCCATACTACGAGACACATCGACATTGGGTTTGAGACAAGGATTTCGGAGTCATGGACTTTCTTGACTGTTTGTTACATATGTCAGTCATTACCAGGCAACAACTCAATCAAGAAAGTCTCTTCTAAACGAGGTCTTCGTATCGATCCCCACGAGAAGAGCTTCTCGAGGACCCATACTACACGACCATCAATCTTAGTTGGCCAAAGGTTTAGGGTTCTAAAAGGTCCTTAGAGTAATGGATTCTTAAGAAAACGTTGATCAAACACGCCAAGAGCTTGACGATTCTCATCATTCTCAAATGAATCTACTCTAAGCGAGGTTCTCGTATCGACTATCACGAGATGAGCATCTCGGAAGCCCATACCACTCAACCTCTCCTATCTCAATTTTAACACTCTAGACTCGGGTATAGAGTCTTTCCCTCAAGGTTTGCCACCAAAGTTTTCAATCCATACCAAGAACCAATGAAACCAAACACGGTGAGATACAATTAAAAAAAAACAAGGAAAGCGATAAACAAGCAAAAAGGAACGAACCCAAACACGCAAAAACATCCTAGGTTAGGCTTGACTCGCTTAGGAAAAAAACCCCAGTAGAGTCGCCAACTGTCGCTACGCGAAAAATGACACAGAGTCGCCACCGGATTTTATTTATCCCAAGGAGGGAAAGGGAAATAGAGATAAAACCTTTGGGAAAAGAGCGTGGTCATCGCAACTAAGTCTTAGGGTTCGGGAGTCGGTTATGCGAGGGGAAGGTGTTAGCACTCCCTCGCATCCATCGTACTCGATGGGAACCTCCTAGGTTGTTTGGCGTGAATGGGTGTTTTGTTCTAAGAGTTTGCTTGTTTAGAGAAAAGAGGGGTCGGTTTATTTATTTTAATGCTCGCCAAGGATTGTGGCCCTTGTGCCTACGTATCCCCACTTAAAAGAAGTGAAGAATCAGAGCTACGTAGTTCGGAGGCTTACGAAATAGTTGTTTGTTGGTTGATTTTATACCTTGAAAAAGGGTTTTTTTTATTGATGCCCTAAGGCGAAAAATAGTTTGATGAGTTGATGTTATTTTTAGGTTTTTCTTAGGGAAGAATCTATTCTTGACTAGGATTATACAAAAGACTTTGGATAGAGATGAATGTCTCGAATAACCAAGTCGAGCGCCTTGTATTCAAAACATTCGGAACGAGTGTAAGAGGACTCCATTCGCATTCCTTCTCTGCCACTTTAAAGCTCATGGTGCATAATTCTAATCGTATATTTTATTGTGTTTTGGATTTTTTACGAGAAAAAGGGTCACTTGATGTTGGATCAAGGTTTATTGTTTGTAAAGATATATTTGAAGCGATACGGACAAGGTCGATGGCGATGCACAAGGCAATCGACTTACAAGGTTAAAAATGGCTCGATAAAATCGAGAGTTTATTTTTGAAAATGGTTTTTGGGAATCAAAAGTCACTAGGGACAATAGCAATATTCACACTAAAATCATACAAACATATGGGATTAGTCGGCTAAAAAAATCGAGACATGCAAAAAAAACGGCGAACTCCTTGAGAAAAATTTTTTTGGAGGTAAAATATCAAAAAATGTGAGAAAACATTGGTGTAACACGGGTGGCCGTGTTGTGTGACACGGCCCGTGTCAGGAGGTGCCTGCAACAAGGAGTTTTTAGGGCTTGACAGAGGTGTGACATGGGTGGCCGTGTTGTATGACACGGCCCGTGTCATAAGGTCTGGGATAAAACAATTTTTTAAGGCCAAACAAAGGTGTGACACGGGTGGCCGTGTTGTGTGACACGGCCCGTGTCATAAGTCCAGGATATTTTGTGGTAAGAAATCTCAAACAGAAGCACAACACGGGTGGTCGTGTTGTGTGACACGGCCCGTGTCAGGGGTCCTGGGCGTTTTATGTCATGAAAATGCAAACAGATGCGCAACACGGCCGACCGTGTCGTGTGACACGACCCGTGTCAGGCTATCAGAGCAAAAACCCTAACTTTTTTCTTGGTTCTCTTTCGTTTTTATGGCTTCTTAAAAATGGTTTCTTGGTCCCTATTAGGACCTTACATGATATATACAGTACCACAACACACAGGAGAATAAATGAAATGAATATAAAAGCAAAAAGTAAAGGGAGAAAGTGAAGGAAAATTGCGATCTAAACGCAGCGGAAAACAAAAATTTCCTTTAGTGATCCTTACGAATGAGCATGGTCAGTGATAGAATCGTTACCTCTTTGTGGCGATTCAGATCTTTGATGCAGCGATCACAAGCGTTGATGAAGTGCAACGCCTCTACTCAGTCCACACGAACAGCTTCCGGTCACAGTGCTAGCTGCTTACGAACGGAATTATTTGAGTGAGAAAAGAGAATCAAAAACGAAATTGCATCAAGTGAAAGCTTCATCACAAGGGTTCCTTTTATAGACTCTCTTGTGGGCTGCAGGCTAAAAACCCAATTCACATGATCCATAATAATATTATATATTATTATAATAACTATTATTATAATAAATATATTTATTTTATTATTATTTTATAACCATTATAAAATAACAATAATTATTATTATATTATCCGAATTTCTATTTTTCACTTAAGTGCACCGTACCTTACGGTGTTCCTTTGATTTCTCTATCTCTCATCAAACTGTCCTTATGTGTGTGACCCTGTAGGATTTCGTAACGTTGGTAATTATATTAAATTATATATTTAACATAATAAACAGTAAGCGGTATCTAGCAACACATCACTGCTACCCAAGTCACGAAAATGTCATGTGATCTGACAAAACCTTTTTCGTGATAATATATGTTTGTACAATTACCCTTTTGCCCCTATGTCTATATTGAACACAAGGCATACACTGTGTCATCCTTGTCCAGTTCAATATTGGGCCCTTAGACATTTCTCCTGTTATGCAGGATTGGCAAATTCCATCTAGGACACTCATGTCCCTCAGCATGCTTCGTGGAGTGCCCATCAACTGTCTTTATGATCATCCAGTTACGGATAATGTTTGATCAGCAATAAAGCACCCGACTCTACATCTAGGGTCCATAGTGGTTTCAGGTCGAAGGGTGGTAATACACCATTATCACCATGAGAATAACTTATGACACTTTGCATAACATACTATGTAGTATTCTCATAGCGGGTCAATCCGGTATAAATATTACTCCTAATATTTATACCTATGTCAAGACTTGATAACTCTTTATCCATGATCCATGAGATGTGATCATCAGTCTATCTTCATAATAGTCTCAATGCTTTTAATGTTATCCCACTTTGCAATAAAGCTTGACTACGGATATTTTAAGAATAATGTCTTTATGTTTAATGGGATCTCATGATTAAGTCACACTTAACATTTCATTAAACAAACTAACTATTCTAGGGACTTTATTATTCTGAAAGACAAACATAATAAAGAAATGCCTTTTATTATTAAACGAATAATCCGATACAAGTACCAAAAAGTATTGGCCTCTAGGGCTTACACCAACAGAAAGGTTTGAAGAAATGGATACCAAGAGCTTTCTATCCTTCTTGCAAGTACTCCAATGACCTTTTTTGGATGTGCTCTCCACTCTTCACTCTATATTGTGAAGATTCTGCTTCTCAATGGTCCTCTTATGCTTCTATATCACTCTCTTTTTTCTGGTTTTTCTTCCTTTCTATTTTTCTGGTTTTTTAGGGTTTCTATTGCTCTCTCTATTTTTCTGGTTTGCAATGTGTGTAGAATGGATGTTGAATGAATCAAGAGTCCTCCCCTTTTGTTTACAGCCCCCTCCTTTTATCTCAGCTCCTCTAGGGTTTTCTCTTCTCCCCACATATCAGATTTTTCATGGAGTGGTGTCTCTTACCACCTTTTCTCATGCCACTCTCTTTCTTTCCATTTCCATGCAAGAGCTATGCTGCATTTTTGTTGTTGCACTTTGCCTATGCTGTTTTTTCTGCAGCACTTTATGCCTTGCACCCATTTTGTTGGCTTGTGCTTGGACAACTCTTGTGGTCAATGCTACCACCTTTGACATCATTTTGAAAATTCTGATATGTAGAAGCATTATCACATGTTATTCCCTTGGTCTTGTGACATGTGATCTTGTGACATGAAGAAATTTGTCACCTCTTGCATGGGACTGTTTTGCCATGATTAAACATGCATAATCTTGGTCTATTAACATTCCAATCTTGATTTAATTCTTGCATATTTCTTGGATGTTTGTAAGCATAATGTGGACTTGGTGTGGCATTACCATAACATGAATTTGATTAGAAGCTTGGGTTAAGACTAGAAGTAGCTTATTTTTCTAAGCATTATCAAGTGCTTGAGACTTTGCAATAAATGTGACATTTTTGCAAATGTCATGAAATTTTTCTTTGCCATATTCTTGAATCTAGTCTTGACTTCATTAATCTTGAACTTTGAATTATGCACTTGTGATCTTGACTCATGCTTTGCAAATTTGAACTCCACTTGATCAAGAATTTGAAACAAAATTGGGTGAAGCAATCTTGAATTATGCCTTGCATTTCATGGTCATTAGGAATATATCTTGCATATCCTAATATTTTGTCAAGTAACTTCTTCTTGAAGAAATCCACATGAGTAGACTTTCCAATTTAGATCAAACCTTAGATAATGAACCTTTTCTTCCATGTAGTCCAAGATAGACAAGTTATCTCATTTGAAATGGAAAATGACAAATCGACCCAATCCGTACCCACATGCTCGATATGCAATAAATTGATGTATGATATGGCGAATGTAGGGTATAAAGGCTAAAGGCGAAAATGAGGGTGTGACACCAGTCACCACTGGACTTTCAAAAGATATGGTGAAGACCAAAACAACGATACCAATAACGATTGGATTTTAAACAGTGCTAGTTACCACTGGACTTTCAAAAGAATTGCCAATTACCATTGGACTTTAAACAATGCCAGTTACCACTGGACTTTCAAAAGATATGGTGACGACCAAACCAGCGATACCAATAACGATTGGATTTTAAACAGTGCCAGTTACCACTGGACTTTCCAAAGAATTGCCAATTGCCATTGGACTTTAAACAATTCCAGTTACCATTGTACTTTCAAAAGATATGGTGACGACCAAACCGGCGATACCAATAACGATTGGATTTTAAACAGTGCTCGTTACCATTGGACTTCCAAAAGAACTGCCATTTACCATTGGACTTTAAACAATGGGGATTGCTAGTAACAACTAGACTTCAAGGAGAGAAACTGGTGACGACCAGGAAAACGATATCAGTAATAAATGGGAACATCCAAAGGTACTAGTAACGAATAGAATCAAAAGGGATACAGGTGACGACCTAAAACCATAAACAAAAATCAGTAACAACTGAAGTAGAGAAATTGGTGACGACCAACTCCCTAAAAAGATGGAGGATGCCCAATGGATAACAAACAAGACCACTAATAACAACCAGGAAACAATCAAGACAAAAGGTAACATCCAAAGACAACAGAGGTAAGACAGATGCACATGATATGCCATGATGCTAATGATTAATGATATGCAAGAGCCGACTCTGACGAGAGACAGAAGAATATGGAGGCTCAAAAGGAAAGATAGATAAGCAAATCTATCTTGCTAGGGACGCAATGAATCACACTGAGTTCCTAAAACAAAAGGTGTCTTTAGATTCTTTGAGAAATAAACCCACTTTGCTTGGGAAATAAAGCTTAGGGAAGCTTGCCAGAATTGACAACGTAACTTTAAATGGAGGCTCTGAACGCTTCCACTGAGGATGAGTCCACTATCATAAGAACGTATCTCATAAAGAAACCTGGGGAAATGGTCTTCAACCTTGGTAACTACACACGACCGAACGAGCAACCTAACAAAACAATTCAACTGACGTTTCAATGGGAGATGTATTGAGCTTGCACATCAAAGCTTCTGCGACGTTAAGACTTTTCGAGGGGTATGATCTCCATTGAATCTTTCCGTGAGCCAAAGTATTTTATGTTTTGTTAATCTTCAAAATTTATTTTTAAATTCGAACCTGGTGCTTTCAAAATTATCATTGATTAATAAACGATGTTTTGCATAACAAAGGAAACAAAGAAAATGGTAAATTACAAAAGAATGGTCCAAAAACTAATTTCATTTAAGAATGGAAGTTTGTCAATGACAGAACTCCATGGAACTTTTACAATTGAAAATGGCAACATGAGAAAGGTTACATTGAATCCACTGACAATCTCCCCCTAATGACTAAAACTTTCCAAAACCTTGCTTCTGACAAGAATAGTTGAAATGGACTTCCTGTAAAATCTTCTGCAAAGGTGACAACCCATCTGATGCAGTGAAACGCCTTTGTCCCTAACTTTTGCCTGGATTTCCCTTTCAGGTTTTCAATCCACCGGGACACTCTTTTTTGCCTAAGCTGCCCTTTCGGGTTTTCAACTTAGCGAGCTCATCATTTTTTTCTCATCCCTAAATTTTGCCTGGACCTCCTTCATAGGTTATGATCCAACGGGATACCCATTATTGCATAAGCCGCCCTTGAGGGTTTTCGACTTATCGGGTTCTTTAGGCGTAATATTTTCGTACTGCATCAGAATTTACCGGATGTGTAAGTTGTTCCCCATCCATTGTTGTGAGAATTAACGAGCCCCCTAAGAAGACTGTTTTTACAACAAACGGGCCATCATAGTTGGGCATCCATTTTCCCCATGCATCTTTGTGAACTGGCAAAATCTTTTTTAGTACAAGCTACCCTTCTCGGAATTCTCGGATACGAACCTTCTTGTCAAAAGCTCTCTTGATCCTTTTCTAATATAACTGACCGTGACATACCGCAGTCATGCGCTTTTCGTCAATAAGGTTCAACTGATCACATTTCTCCCTCACCCATTTTGCTTCTTCAAGCTCGGCTTCCATTATGGCTCTTAAGGAAGGTATCTCAACCTCAATAGGAAGTACTACATCCATCCCATACACCAAGGAAAAAGGGGTTGCCCCTGTTGAAGTGCGAACGAACGTTCTATACCCATGCAAGGCAAATGGCAGCATCTCATGCCAATCCTTATATGTTTTCACCATCTTTTGCAAAATCTTCTTGATGTTCTTATTTGCAGCTTCGACAGCTCCATTCATTTTGGGACGATAAGGAGAAGAATTGTGATGTTCAATTTTGAAGTCACCACACAACTCTTTCATGGTTTTGTTATTCAGATTAGTACCGTTATTTGTTATGATTCAACTTGGGATTCTGTATCGACAGATAATCTCCTTTTTGATAAAACGGCCCACCACTTGTCGAGTAACATTGGCGTAGGATGCGGCTTCAACCCACTTTGTGAAGTAATCAATAGCGACCAGACTGAATCAGTGTCCGTTAGAAGCCTTTAGCTCGATTGCCCCAATCATGTCAATGCCCCATATAGAGAACGGCCAAGGCGATGTCAACACATTTAACAAAGTTGGAGGCACATGCATCTTATCCGCATAAATTTGGCATTTGTGACATTTCCTGGCATATTGGATACAGTCAGTTTCCAAAGTCAACCAGTAATATCCAATCCTCAAAATCCTCTTGGACATGGCATATCCATTGGCGTGAGTGCCAAATGTTCCTTCATGAATATCTTGCATTAACAAATCTGCTTCTCGCCTGTTGACACATCTAAGGACCATGTCATGATTTCTTTTATAGAGCACATCATTACTGAGAAAGAACTTAGATGCCAATCTTCTCAAGGTTTTCTTGTCGAGTGACGTAGCATCAACTGGATATTCTTGTTTTAACAGATAATTCTTTATGTCGTGGAACCATGGCTTGTTATCAATTTCTTCTTCAACCATCTGACAGTATGCAGGCTCAGTCTTGCGTTCAATTCGAATGAGAGTAGCATCATTGAAACACCTGACTTTCCACATTGAGGCTAACATGGCTAGAGCATCGGTAATGTGATTCTCAGATCTCGGAACATGCTTGAAAGTGATCTCATCAAAGTATTCAACCATTTCAACGATGTAGGCTCTGTAAGGGATCAACTTCTCATGTCTGGTCTCCCATTCACCTGTAACTTGATAAATAACCAAAGCTGAATCTCCACTTACTTCGAGAAGTTTGATTCTTAGGTCAATAGCCGCTTTGAGACCAAGAATGCATGCTTCATATTCGACAATATTGCGTGTACATTCAAAGTCTAACCTTGCTGTAAATGGGGTATAACCACCTTCTGGATTCATCAGAATGGCGCCTACGCCATGCCCACTGTAATTTGAGGAACCATCGAACATCATTTTCCACCAAAGACCCGGCTCGGGACCTTCATCAGGACCTGGCTCTTTATAATCTTTCACCAACATAATGTCTTCGTCCGGAAAATCAAACTTGAGAGACTCGTAATCTTCAACTGGCTGATCTGCAAGATAATCTGATAAGATACTACCCTTGATAGACTTCTGGGCCACATACTGGATGTCATATTCTGATAGCAACATATGCCAACGGGCGAGCCTTCCTGTCTGAGCGGGCTTCTCAAAAATATACTTTATCGGGTCCATTTTTGAAATCAACAAAGTAGTATGACAAATCATGTACTGCCTCAAACGTTTGGCAGCCCATGCCAAAGCACAACAAGTTTTCTCTAAAAGTGAATATCGGCTTTCACAATCGGTGAACTTCTTGCTCAAATAATAGATGGCATGTTCCTTTCGTCCGGACTCATCCTGTTGACCTGACACGCAACCCATTGAATTCTCGAGTACCGTTAAATACATGAAAAGAGGTCTTCCCGGAACAGGAGGTATTAAGATCGGAGGCTCTTAAAGATAGCCCTTAATCTTATCAAAAGCTTGTTGGCAATTTGAGTTCCAAACAACTGTCTGATCTTTGCGTAACAATTTGAAAATGGGCTTGCAAGTAAGAGTCATATTAGAAATAAATCTGGATATATAGTTCAATCTTCCAAGGAAACCTTTGACTTGTTTCTCAGTTTGCGGAGCCGGCATATCTTGAATGGCTCGAACCTTATCGGGATCTACCTCAATTCCTCGGTGGCTAACAATGAAACCGAGTAATTTCCCAGATCTCACTCCAAAAGTACACTTGGTTGGGTTTAGTCTCAACTGATACTTCTTGAGTCTCTTGAACAACTTTAACAGATGATTCAAATGGTCTTCCTCACTCTGGGATTTGGCGATCATGTCATCGACATACACTTCTATCTCTTTATGCATCATGTCATGAAATAACGTCACCATGGCTCTTTGATAAGTGGCACCGGCATTCCTCAAACCGAAAGGCATGACTTTATAACAGTAAGTTCCCCAAGGAGTAATGAAAGTAGTCTTTTCCATATCATCTAGATCCATCTTGATTTGGTTGTATCCGGAGAAACCATCCATAAACGAGAAAACTGCAAAGCGAGCCATATTATCCACCAACGTATCAATATGCGGCAAAGGGATATCGTCTTTTGGACAGGCCTTGTTCAGATCCCTATAATCCACACACATTCTGACCTTCCCATCTTTCTTCGGTACATGTACAATATTAGCCACCCATTAGGGGTACTCGGATACTGCCAAGAAACCTGCATCAATCTACTTCTTCACTTCATCTCTAATCTTAAGAGCCATATCAGGTCTAGTTCTTCGGAGCTTTTGTTTGACTGGCGTGCATTCTGGTTGGAGCGGTAACTTGTGGACCACTATGTCTGTGTCTAAGCAAATACGTCCACATACTCTTTTAAAAGCTTCACCAATTGCTGCTTGACTTCTGCCCCAAGTGTTGCCCTAATCTTGACCTCTTTCTTGTCTTCTTCGGTGCCAAGATTAATAACATCTACCTGCTCCTTGTGAGGTTGAAGCTCTAGGTACTCGTAACATGCCATTTTTACCAGTTCATCAGGGATCTCAAAATCTTCGTCCTCATCTTCGGCTTGGTATATTGGTGAGTCAAAGTCAGGAGGGAAAGCAAAGTCATTGGATTCAACAGGTTTTGGGGTATCACTGCATGTTGGAATGACTTAATTTATTAAAACACACACAAGGACAAATGCAGCAACAAGAAAAAATGTTTTGTTGATTTTTTTTAGAAAAATGCCATCTTCTTTTTAAACATGGAAGCAAAAACAATTAAGGAAACAACAACGAAGTATTTAACAAAATAGTTCATTAATCATAATATTCTTGAAAGCACGGGGCCCTTACAAAATGTATCCTATAGCCTTGGGCATGACTATGGAGTTTTAAAGATAAAAAACAGCAACAAGTAAAGGAAACAAACAAATTACTTCAACACAGGAAAGATCACGGGAATCTCAACAACCTCCCAATTGCCTAAAGCAGCCTCGCCATGATATACCAAATGTTCAATATCCTCGTCTTCAAAATCTTCTCCCACGGCATTGACTTGGAATCCTCCACTGATGAACACCTATTGGATAGTCTTCGGACGTCCTTCGGCGTGTGTTGATGCTTCGACATGAGTTGATTTGTAACCCAACCCTTGGCGACCCAGTCTTGCTTTCACTTTAATAACCTCTCCCCAACTTGCAGGAGTACCTTCTTCCAATGTAGACTTAATGCTCTGGGCGGATGAAAAAGATGGACCACTCTTTGCCACTGTGTCTTCTATCATTACCACGTTAGCTATTTCAAACACTTGGAAAGAAGTTTCCAACGCATCCTCATCTGCCTCAATATACCTGAATGACGATAAATTACTCACCATCAAGTCCTCTTCGCCATGCATAATTATTAGTTTGTCGTTTACAACAAATTTCATCCTCTGATGCAAAGTGGAAGTCACTGCCCCTGCTGCGTGAATCCAAGGCCGTCCCAACAAACAGCTGTAAGCCGGGTTAATGTCCATTACTTGAAATGTGATATCGAACACGTGAGGGCCTATCATAATTGGCAACTCCACTTTCCCAACAACCGTTCTTCTCGAACCATCAAAAGCCTTCACAATTAACGACGTCGGCTTCATCTCTGCCCCTTCATATGCCAACTTTGCGAGCGATCTTTTAGGCAATACATTCAACAAAGATCCAGTATCAACCAAAACTCACGCCAACGTGTCCTCTTGACATCTGACAGATACGTGCAAAGCACGGTTATGATTACGTCCTCCCCTTGGCAGCTCTTTATCACTGAAACTCAGAGTATTGCAGGTTGTAATATTGGCTATCACCGAATCAAATTGGCTAGGGGTTATATCCTTCGTCACATGTGCTTTCATTAACACCTTTTGTAAAGCCTCTCTATGGGCCGACGAATTCATTAGGAGAGACAAAATTGATATTTTTGAGGGGGTTTGATGAAGTTGATCAACAACCTTGTAATCGCTTTTTCGGATAATCCTTAAGAACTCATCAGTATCTCCTTCAGTGATGGGCATTTCTTTGTCTTTGGCCATCACGGCAGGGGTAACCTCTTTTTAAGCAACCACTGTTATCTTGGGTTGATATATTCGACCACTACGGGTCATCTTGCTCGTTCCTGCAATATTTGTCACATCAACCTGGTCATCCTTCACCTTCTCATTCTGAATAATCTTCCCAGATCTTTGGTTTAACACAACCATATCATACTTCCACGGGACTGCCATTGTATTCTCAAAAGGAAACGATCTCGACTTCTGAATAACAACTGATCGAGGCTGATCAACAGCAGTTTTGTCAAAAATAGGCTTCACATTTTTGCTGATCATATTGAACACAGGGACTCTCTCGCTTTTCTTTGGTAGATTGAAAACATGCTCAACCACAGAAACTTCCTCCTTATCTACCTTGGTACCCACTTGCAATAATCCATCGCCGATCAGACTTTGCACATCTTTTTGTACCACACCACACCCTTTAGGATTAATAGAACACTCCTCACAGTCACTATGGGTACCTTTAGTCAGCCCTGCTTTCAATAGTTTCTCATGAAGTGACCTCAACAGAGTCTTGATTTATGACACATCACAAACTAACTTTTCATCTGAAGCCTCCTCTATAGCATTAACTCCTCTATGATTTGCTAATGGGTTACTTTTAACATTAGGCGGTACATCATCAAAAGACAAAATCTTCTTCTCTATGAGCTCTCTGACAAGATGTTTCAAGGCAAGACACCTCTCTAAGTCATGGTCGGCAGCACCTTCATGAAAGGCACAATGAGCATTCGGATTGTAATGAGGTGTCTGAAAGTGTATTCAATGGTCGTGTTGTTATCAACCCTTGTTGCACCAAAGCTGGGTACAACTCTGTATAAGTCATTGGTATCTGAGGAAATGGAGGCCTCGTTGTTGGTCTTCGATTTTGGTAATTTTTCCTTGGTGCTTGAGCCCTAGGATGTTGGTATTGCTGATAGGGTGGAGCGTTGGGCGCTCGTTGATACCCTTGTTGTTGAACTGGTTGATACATGGGTGTTGATTGCACTGTATGATAATTCGGAACAGGGTGATTGAAAACCGGCGTTATAGCTGCCACATATGGTTGTTGGGCATACTGTACTGGATAAATCGGTTGTTGTTTCAAATTTTGCTGAGGTTGTTGAACATATCCTTGTGGAGGCTGCTGAACATAGCCTTGTGGAGGCTGTTGATATCGTTGATAGGGATGCTTCCAAGTTTGATTCCTTTTCCCCATTGTTATGGCGTTTGTTTCTCCCTCCTTCTTTTTATGAAAATTACCACTGAACTTCTTAACATTGTTGTTGTTGGAACCACTGGATCTACTAGTCATTTTTCCATTCTTCAATCCCAATTCCACTCTCACCCCCACAGCCACTATATCGGAGAAACTCGATGTTACACTGCTAATCATCTTTTCATAAAATTTTGGCCTTACCGTGTCCACAAACCAATATGTCAACTCTTTCTCATTTAAAGGAGGTTCCACTTGAGAGGCAGTCTCCTTCCATCGTTGTGCATACTCTTTGAACGATTCAGAATTCTTTTGTGTCATACTCTGCAACTGTCTTCTGTCAGGGGCCAAATCCATATTGTATTTGTAATGCTTTATGAAAGCATCGGCCAAGTCTTGGAAACTGTGAATGCGAGATTGATCTAGGCTCAAATACCACTTAGCAGGGGCTCCTTTCAAGCTATCCTGGAAACAATGGATCATCAGCTTATCATCTTCTACATGTGCAGCCATTCTTCAGTAATACATGATCAAATGCGAGGACAAGTAGCATCGGTGTACTGATCAAAGTTGGGGACTTTTAATTTTGGCGGGATTACCAATCCAGACACTAAACACATATCTCTGGCATCAGTACCAAAGATATCATTCCCCTGCATTGCTCTAACCTTCCTCCCTATAGTTTCTACACTCTCCTTTAATTTCTCATGTCTTTAACTTCCTTCTTCAGACCCATCAGGAACTTCAAACACTTGTGGATGGTTGTGAAAAACAGGGCACACTTGAGCTTGTACAGAGGCTGGAGTATAAATCGGAACAACTCGGGGAAACTCTGCCCCTAGAGGAACTGATTGTTGACTGACTGGTGGCAGAGGTACAAAACCTAGCATTAATCCATACGGTGGTATACTTGCAACAGTGACTGCTGTTGGGATCGGCTCCACAGATACGTTAGTGATCTCAGAAACTATAGTGGCCTGAGTGTCCATTTTTGCATTGATGACTTATAAGACTTCCATAATTCGTCCTACGCTTCCTCATAACTCTTCAAGTTCGTTGTCAACCCTATCCAGATTCAAATTATGTTCTTCCATTCTTTGACGAGCTTGGGCTCGTGTGTTGTATTCATGTCGAGGATTCAGTATGATTCTGGAGATAAGTCAGCGAGATGAGACACAGCACAGGAAATCCACAAGAAATGCTATGGGTGCAGATGCAAAATGCAAAATTAATCATTCAAGGAAATCTAAAGAAATATTTGCAAACATTATAACGATGGGGAAATAAAGCAAATTCAAAGTCTTCATAGATTAATAACTGAGAGTTTTACAACAACAATTCGAAACTGAAACACAAATCTTCAATACAGGTACATGGTAAAACACATAAAACAAAAAGATCGTAGATCTTCTGGCTGGAGGGTCCTTCGTCTTCTGGTTGACTCTTATTTCCACCTTGATGGACCAACTCTTGAAACTCTTCCTTCTCTTGCATAACCTTGAAATACTTATCTCTCCAAGCTTTTCCTTCTCTTTCAGCTTTTGTCAAAGCATGTTTTAATTCTTTCACAAGAGTAAGGTTTGTTAGGTTAGGCTCAAAACGGGTATAGAACATCTTCAATGCTGCTTCTTTCACCCATGATAAGTAGGATTCTGAAACAGCAATGTCAGGGTAATCCAAAGCAGTTGTTCCCCTTGTGTGGATGTGACGCCAAGCATACACAGCCCGAGCCTTGTAGGCTGGATTTTTCCCTTCTTCAATGTAGAAACTTCTCAAAAGAACTGGGTATGGTTCATTCTTCATTGGGTGTCCCAACTGGCGACGAGTTAAAATGGGATTATAGCTAATGCAACCATCAATGCTGATAAGCGGTACATTTGGAAAATCCCCACAACTTTGAATCATGGTAATCCCTCCATACATAGGGTCATACCACTTAATATCTGCATGTTTGAGTAACAACAACCTCTCTGTCCATGAGAGTTTATTCTGCATATCCCAGAGTGCTGGAAGCCTTGGCAAGTGCGAAATAAACCACTTGTATAGAAGAACGGTCCAACATACAATCTGTCCAACTCCATGACGGTTTCTGCGATGGATGGAAAAATACACATCAGCCAACAAAGTGGGTACGGGATTTTTGATTAAGAAAAGGTTGATTGCAGTCGCATCCACAAAATTATCAACAGTCGGAAACAGGAAAAGTCTGTAAATTAGCAAAGCCAGAATGGCCTCAAATGCTTCAGCATTCTTCGACTCGGCATAAAATTAAGCTTTTTCATACAGGAACATGGCTGGAAATCCGTATAGCCCTCCCTTAGCAGTCATATGAGATCGTACTTCATCCACCTCCAAATGTGCGGCCTCTGCAATTGCTCTTTCGCTAGGAGTCCCTTCTCTTCCAGAAAATGGTCTGGGAGTGATGCCCAATCCCATCAGGGCAGAATATTCTTCCAAGGTTGGCAGCAATTGGTAATCTGGAAACGTGAAACAATGATAGGTCGAATCGTAAAACTGCACGAGCGCTGATAACATCTCTTCATCCACTTGAATTTCTATTAAAGACAGCATATTCCCATACTTCTCTTTGAACCCCTCAGGGTCTTCTACCAAACCTCCCAGTTTCCTCAGGTTCTCCAAATTCGGGCTTCGGAACACAATCTCTGCAGTTGTCCTCTTTCCAGAATCCATTCTATAATATCTGCAAAACAACCTTTAGTTCCTTGAATGATTAATAAATGTGAATGCAAATGCACAAAGTATCATGGAACTCAAATTCTGTAAACATCAAAAACGTCATAGACTTAATTTCATTGAATTACAAAATTTTAGTACATCTTACAAAAGTCTTAAACAGAAAGCTAAATAAAAGCTAACAAAAATCCCCAGAAGGTTCTCCTAACAGCCTCAAGTTGAGCTTCTCAATCTCCTTTTCCATCTGGGCCTTTTCAAGGATGATCTTATCCATGATCAACTTCCACGGAGTCGACTGAGGACTAGAAGAAAATAAATCTCCTTGCACCTTTCTCTTCTTGCAAGAGAGTACTTCTTCATTCTTCAACTCTAATTGCTTCTGGAGCTCTGCATTTTCTTCAACAAACACTTGATACTTGTGCTTCCAAGCGTCTTCGGTTTGTCATGCCTTACTCAAGGCAATCCTTAGCTTCTCCTCCTCAGACATGAAGATCAAGGTGTGCTCCTCCTTTAAAGCCATGGGTTCTTGTCGAGAATAGGGCATCTTCAACTCAATGGCTCTCTTTCGAACCCATTGGAGATAAGGTTCCAAAGAGACAAAATTGGGTTTTCCTAGGTCTTTCTTTCCCTTTTTGTGCAAATGACTCAAGGCTTTTAGAATCTTCTCTTTCTGCTCTTGACTATCTTCCTTGAAGAAAATATTTTCCACATGAATACTGTTGGGCTTGTCCTTCAAAGGGTATCCCAACTGTCGACGAGCAAGGACCGGATTGTAACTGATTCCTCCATTAGCACCAAGAAGAGGTACATTACCAAAATCTCAACAGTTGTTAATGATCATTATTCCCTCACAGTCTCGATTGTATCAATCAATATCAGAGTGCGTGAGAGCCATAATCTTTTGTGACCACAACCCTTTTTTCGGATCCTAAAAGGCGTTAGCTTTAGGCAAGTGTGAAATAAACCACTTGTATAGTAAAGGAGAACAACAAGTGATCATCCCTCCTTTGTGGAAATTTCTAAGATGAATAGAATGATACGCATCTGCTAGCAAAGTAGGCACAGGGTTTTTCTTCAAGAAGATCTTAATGGCATTGAGGTCTACAAAGTTCTCGAAGCTAGGGAACAAAAAGATACCATAAATGAGCAAGGCAAGGATAGCCTCGAATGCATCCATGCTCAAATGATCTGCATAGTATTGAGCTTTTTCAACCAAAAATTCTGCACTCAACCCAAAAACTCCTCCTTTTGTAGTCATGTTCTTTTGAATATCAACCAATCCTAAACGTGTAGCTTTGGCAATATCTTGTTCCTTAGGGTCCTTCTCCATAATCAGAAAAGGAGACTCTTCAAGAATGGGCAACCCAAACAAGTGAGAGTATTCTTCTAGCATGGGCACTAGCTGATAATCGGGAAAGGTGAAACAATGGTAGAGTGGATCATAGAACTAGAGAAGCGTAGAAAAAAGTCCACTATCCATCTTTATCTTCAATAGTAACAACAACTTCCCATACCTATGTGGAAATCCCTCTGGATCTGTCACCAAGGTGCCCAACCTCCTTAGGTCATCTAGTTTAGAACCTTTGTAAGTGTACTTCAAAGTTTTCTTTCTTTCACCATCCATAGCGACCTTGATGTTTACAAACAAAAGGTCTGAGTTCCATGAAACCTTATGATATGATGTTTATGAATGCAAAAATGCACAAACACAGGTAATGAAAATATCACACATATGCACACAAACACAAGCCTAGGTTTAAAGGACGAGCGTGGATCCATGGTCTACCCATCCCCAAAAAGGTGTGTAATATGGATTTTCAAACCTGTAGAGCAGGGTTCTAAACGGTTCTCAGAGTCAACAACCCATCTTTCGGATATTATCAACTTCCCAAATTACTTGGTAATCGATAATATTCTCAAGAGAGTCTCGTCCAAGTGTAGTATCGCGTATCAACTATTTCGGAAATACTTCATTATAGCCATCACACTACGTCCTAGTAAGGCCAAAGTGGGGTAGAATGTAATCTAAAAGTTCACAGTGTCACGGGCTCCTTCGTTGAAAGTCGCATGGTTTTCACAAATACTCGTTCAACAATACTAAAATCTCAAGAGGGCCTACACTGAGCAGTGGTTTCTCAAGTTAGCTTGGTCGGGAATCAACTCCATAAAGCCTTCTTGAATATACCACCATCCTATCATAATTGCACTCGAGTTCGGGTATAGGACCATCTCACCACTCAAAGGTCCCAATATCCAACATACGAACAAATATATACATGTTAAGCAAATATTCACAAATATAGCATTCAATCAAACAGAATAGGCTAAACCCTCAAGTTTAAGTCTCCCCAGTGAAGTCGCCATTTCTGTTGCAGTGAGAATCAGATATCAAGCTATTGATTAACTTGAATCTTTAATTCATTGAATTCACAACCGGACTTTAATTTATCTAAAGGAAAGGTCTAAAGAGAGAAAGAACCTTTTGTACGATGTAACAACAACGCTAAGAGATTTGGGGATCGGGGGTTGGTTATGCATAGAGTAGTTATTTCACATCCTAAACATCTGTAGTACTCTACAGGAACCTTTTGTTTGTTTGTATGCTAATACTTGCTAAGTGTTTGCTATGGATTGGGTAAAAGGTGTAGGTTAAGACCTAGGGATAGTTTCTAAATTTTCTCGCAAAGATATCGCATCTTCTTCCTATGTATCCTAACTAGGATAGAATCAGAGCAATCGTAGTTCACCTCACTAGGGATGACGAACACTTGATTATGATCAAGGTTCAAAGAGGAACAAACATTACAATGCTTGTGTAGAGTTTAAGAAAAACTCTCTAGATCTAAGTTGGACACTCAAGAAAGGGAAGTAAGTAATCATCTCCATGATTCTTACATAGAGTTAACAAACTCTATCCTAAGTTCTAATTGAAAGAGCACTCCTAACAAGGGGTAGGCTTTTTAGACTTAAGCAAAGTCCATTGGGTAGGTTCTAACTCATCTAAGTGGGTAGATGACTTAACAAAGTCAGGAGAGGGTAGCGGTCTATCTATGACCCAAAGATCAACAGAGAGACTTTCCTTTGGAAGGATAGAAGGGGAGGCAACTTGGATGAGAACTAAAGAGTTCCATCCCTTGGGGAAATTAAACTTAGCAAGGCACAAAACAATCAAACATGATGAATACAAGAAACATTGTTAAAAAGTGTCATGAATGTCTGATTTATGCGGATAAAATGCATGTGCCTCCGACTCTACTCAATGATATTTTGTCTTTGTGGCTTTTCTCTATGTGGGGAATTGACATGATTGGCATGATTGTGCCAAAAGCTTCAAACAAGCTTTGTTTCATTCTGGTAGTTATTGATTACTTCACCAAAAGGGTCGAAACAACTTTCATACGCTAATGTGACCAAGTAAGTGGTTGTCCGGTTTATCAAGAAAAAAATCATATGTCATTATGGTATTCCAAGCAAGATCATTACTAACAATGGTTCAAACTTGAACAATAAGATGATGATAGAACTATGTGAAAGCTTTAAGATTGAACATCATAATTATTTTCCTTACAGACCCAAGATGAGCGGGGCTGTTGAAACTACAAATAAGAATATTAAGAAGATGGTTGTAACCTACAAGGATTGGCATGAGATGCTCCCTTTTGCTTTGCATAGATATCGGAAATTCGTCCGTATATCAACAGGGGCAACCCCTTTCTCCTTAGTCTATGGCATGGAAGTAGTGCTCTCTATAGAAGTTGAGATCTAGTTAATGAGAGTCTTGATGGAAGCCAAGTTGACAGAAGTTGAATAGTGTCATAACGGATATGACCAGTTGAATCTAATTAAAGAGAAAATAATGACAGACTTATGTCATGGTTAGTGTTGCGGTGAGAATTAGATATCAAGCTATTGATTAACTTGAATCTTTAATTCATTGAATTCACAACTGGACTTTAATTTATCCATAGGAAAGGTCTAAAGAGAGAAAGAACCTTTTGCGCGATGTAACAACAACGCTAAGAGATTCGGGGATCGGGGTTGGTTATGCACAGAGTAGGTATTTCACATCCTAAACATCTGTAGTACTCTACAGGAACCTTTTGTTTGTTTGTATGCTAATACTTGCTAAGTGTTTGCTATGGATTGGGTAAAAGGTGTAGGTTAAGACCTAGGGATAGTTTCTAAATTTGCTCGTAAAGATATCGCATCTTCTGCCAACGTATCCTAACTAGGATAGAATCAGAACAATCGTAGTTCACCTCACTACTGATGAAGAACACTTGATTACGATCAAGGTTCAAAGGGGAACAAACATTACAATGCTTGTGTAGAGTTTAAGAAAAACTCTCTAGATCTAAGTTGGACACTCAAGAAAGGGAAGTAAGTAATCATCTCCATGATTCTTATATAGAGTTAACAAATTCTATCCTAAGTTCTAATTGAAAGAGCACTCCTAACAAGGGGTAGCTTTTTAGACTTAAGCAAAGTCCAATGGGTAGGTTCTAACTCATCTAAGTGGGTAGATGACTTAACAAAGTCAGGAGAGGGTAGCAGGCTATCTATGACCCAAAGGTCAACAAAGATACTTTCCTTTATAAGGATAGAAGGGGAGGCAACTTGGATGAGAACTAAAGAGTTCCATCCCTTGGGGAAATTAAACTTAGCAAGGCACAAAACAATCAAACAGGATGAATACAAGAAACATGGTTACCACCAAGAATAAACAAGCATGTTACAACAAGCAAAGATTTCAGATAGGATGAATGGTTACAACCAAAGCATGCAAGCGTATGACAATAGGCAAGCAAAGATGAGTTCTTACAATACTCAATGAAAGATAAAGACTTAAGCAAATCTTGACAAAGATGAAGGTAACGACCAATGCAAATAAGTCAAACATCAAGGGGATATTACATGGAAATCAAAATGAATCAAACATAATGCTCACTAGCAACAAGTAATTGTAATTACATACACAAAGGTTGACAAACATAGAACTCACATCACAACAACCAACTTTAAGAAAAATAGGTCAAAAGTTTGAAAAGATTAGGAGGGTAAAAACCCTAAAAGAAGCATGAACGTTTTCAATGCAAAGTTGTTTTCAAAAAAGAGTTTTTTAGAATATTAATGCACCACATGAAAATATACACAAATACGAGATAGTTGCAAAAAGAACTGATAAAAAATAATAAAAAATGAAGAAGTTATGATCTTTAGAAAATTAATAACAATTAAATAAAAAACAAGAGAATTAATGATAAAAGGAAAGGGGAGGCACTTGGTGGGTGTTGAACCCACCACCTCATGGTTGCCAGCTGAAAATTTTTCCAAATGGGCCAAGGCGCGCGCTTATTAATTTGGAAGGAAAGAAAGACAAAAAATATGAAAACATGGCAAAATGGAAAATAAATAAAAGGGTTGATCTCCACTGTGGATCGAACCCAGGATCTAGAGGTGCAAGGCGTATGAGAGAGTGAAGGTTTAACCACTGGGGTGGCGATACATCCGTGTATTTTTCCACCCCTAAAACTTAAGTACTCATCAAAGCAAGTGGATTGTACCAAGGCAAGGTGAACATGAGAACAAGCCAAAACATGAAAAACGGTAACCATGTAAATCATTCAAAACTTAACCAAATTGAACAAAATTTTAGCCTATCTCACATGAAATTTCGCAAGGAATACCTTGGTAATCTCAGTTTTCTAAGAAAATGCACACAATTAAAAATTCGAAGGCCAATGCAAACTGAAGCTTATGCAATGCAAAAGAGTATCTACAGCTCATAATAGCAAGGTTTAATGATATGCAATGGTATGCACAAGTCATAAATACATTATTCATGGAATTTGGATGCAAGAATCATGCAAAGATGGCTTCAAACAAAAACTGGTGTGTGGACTGTCATGATGTGAACAAGAATTGCTTAAAATGTTGTTTTTAGCCAAAGAGCAAAAGAGTAGGAATTCAATGATACAGTCTACATAACCATTATACACAAAGTGATTCATACATAATCAACTGTTCAAACATGATGCAAGAACTGATCAAGAACAAACTTCAAGCAAAAATTTGGTATATGAAAATGGCAAAAATGAAACACCAAAGTTGAAATGTTTGGCAAATGAAAATAGTTCATGATGCAGCCTATGTCCTCATCATACACAACATGATTCATGCACATTAAATCAAAGATTCAAACATCTTGCAAGAGATTAACACAAATGATGGCAGATGAAGTTGGAACAGAAAAACAGAAGCTGATAGCAAAGATTATGACAGTCAAGATCAAATTCAAACCATCCACACATATGCAACTTTGCAATGCATTTACAAAAGCAAAATATCTAAGCAATTTACATCAGTTCAAACAAAATTGGTCTAACCTTGACAGTTTAGCAGTTATGCATTCATGGACTAAGCAATTAACAAATTGGTTCCAACATGCAAAGGACTCATATACACAACAACATCAATTAGTCCTCAAAGTAAAAACATGCCAAGCATATCAAATTTATCAAGCTTTGAAAATGATGGTTACAACCATAGGAATAAAGACCTAGTCAGATTTCTAACAAGAACAACATGCTAGCAACAAGGAAATAATATGACAGTTAGCACCAACAAGGCTTGTCATCAACAGCTCGCAAATGCAAACTTGACAAAAGCTGGAAATAAGGCAACATCATAGCAACACAAACTTGACAAAGTTAAAAAAGGAATCAAGGCATCATGGTAGCAAAACATGGCAATATCAATGATCAATAGCTAGCCCTAATTCTATATGCACATATTTTTTTGCAAAACACATGTCAAATGCTAATCTACAACAAAATGGCACCATGGCAATTTCAAATGAAACCAGGCATATGGCAGCAAGTATGGACTTCACAAAATGGCAAGGTTGGCATACATCATCAATCATTCCTAACCCCTAATGCACACAACAGTTTGCAAGTTTATCAAAGGTATCATGGCAGTCAAGTTCAAAACAGAATGGAACACATTGTGTTCAGGGTATATGCAAGTTCTTCACAAAGATACAACATCAAGACAATGGATTTGAGCATGGCATACTATACATCTTGCAGCAAAAGTCATAACAGAAATTGCTCCATGCTATATTCAAACAACAAAGATCAAACATATCAAGAGCAAGGTCATGCTGGACACAAACAGATGAGATGCTCTAAAGCAAATCAACATCCTAACAGCAGCAACAACAAAATGTTCATGAAGACATCTCAACATCCAAATCCAATTGCAAGCAACATTTATAAATTGAAGACCCCCTAGAGTTCAAACATGACTTAGCTACAATAATACATCATGAAATGGCCAACAAACACTTACACATGATATGATCAAGGCAGATACAAAAACTGACAGATTTGCACATAAGCTACATTTTGCCTTCAAATACCAATCATGTCAAGTATGTTTATGACAGAAATAAAAAGGATAGCAACCACTAACCTTTTGTAGACCTCCAAGCAAGCTTGTTGCAATATGGAATGCCTTGAGAAAACTCCAGCTGTTGTCCAACTCTGCTTTGATGAAAACAGCCCTTGCTTGCACTTGAAGGAACTTGTGACAAATCTCAAAATAAATGAGGATGAGGTTGTTTTATGTTATGGACAATTGGAACATCATATATTAAAGGTGTATGGATGGTTAGAATGATTAAAATAGGTCTGGACAGAGGTTTCTTTAATTTTGTGTGTGAGGTCAAACTTTGCTTGGTTGAAAGTTGACTTTTGGGAAAATGGAGTTTTTGAGTGGTTTAAGAGTATGAACACCTTCCACACATCATTTATGGATTGTGCAGATGGTTTTTGAAGGATTGGAGTGTGTGGAAATGGATTTGGGAAGCCAACTTCCCAAGGCAGATTTTGATGAAACATGGAAATTTGAAAATGAGGCAAGCAAGAAGGGAAGAAGAGCTATGGCTTTCTCTTGGTTCTAAGAGTTCTCTGGTGTATGTAGTAACATAGAGGGAGCCTCTATTTATAGGAAAAATGAAGGGTGAGGATATATTTGTAACTTGGCACTTTTGGAGGGAGTTTGAAAAAGTAACTTTGCTTGAGGTTTTGATGCAGCTGTAAATTCAGATCTTTGGCTCAAGCTAATGCATTGCTCAAGTGGCATGAATGACATAATAGTGATTGGAGTGGTTAGGCAGTAGGAGGGCTGTTTGCTGCAAGTGTCCCATAAAGTTTATCTTTCTTCCCTTTCTTTGATTAAAATAATCCCACTTGCCTCCAACTTGCAAGACTCACTAAACCTCCTTATTTTCTGCATTTCTTCCTCTCATATCCTCTAAATATCAGATACAAATATGATCCAAGGGCTGAGAATAGCTCAAGTGATCAAAGGATGAGTTTGTGAAAAATTGAAAGTGTTGGACTCAAGTGTTGAAACCTCATCTTGTTGAATTCATAACTCTCAGCTCATAAGGGCTATGGAGGAGTTCTAATACATTTTGGAAATCTCTCATGTAGCTCTACAACTTTCATGTTTTCATGAGTTTCAGATTCCCAAAGGAACTTTGCCAAAAAAAACCTCTCAAAGTTGTTGAAAAACAAGCCTAAAAGTTACTTTTCCTTCTTGTAATGAATTTGGTCATAACTCCAAATCTATGCATTTTCTGCTCATGGACCACTGTGGGAATTTTGTAGGAATTGTCAAGAGCTTTCCAATGAGCATTGAACCAACTCAATTGGATGTGTGGTTAAGGAGTTATGGTCTTGCCCCTTCCAAAACCCTAATTCCCGATTTTTGCGATTACTCCCTAATCCTTGATCCAATGGTCATGAAACTTCATGGGTAGGTGAAATATGTAATTAGGAACATTTTTTATTCCCACCTTGAGGTCAAATTCCGTATGAGTGAAGAGTTGACTTTTCTGTCAACCGAACAATCGATCGGTGTCTACCGAGTCAACTGTTGATGCTCCGGGTCTTTTGAGGCCTTGAAACTTCTTGAGTAGACTTTACCAAGCCATATGAACTTTATGGACTATGATCCCACCATTGTAACACCTTTTAAATCAAAAGTCAAACCACAGTTGACTTTTCCTGCTCGAAAACCCTAATCGGGTACCCTGAACTGCATTGTCCTTGATTCTTGAGTGACAACCTCAAATTGGATTCATACTTGATCTAATGGAGCATGTTTGATGATGTGGAGACTTATTTCATGGAGAACCAATCCAAAACGTTGACTGATTAACCGTCGAAACCTCGATTCTCGGCTGTACGGAACCCTGATTTCTGTATCTTAACAAAGACAAACTTGAAACAGGTTAGGGTTAGATAATCAAATGAATATGATCCTAAGATGATGATGAAAATCTAAGGGGTCAAAATTTAGGGTATGACAGTTAGTTATACCAAAAGAGAATGAAGAAAGCATTTGATAAGAAGGTTTGTCCTCGTGAATTCAGAGAAGGCGACCCCGTTCTCAAAAAGATCTTGCCTATCTATAATGGTTTCTGTGGCAGGACTCCGAATTACGAAGTCCCATATTTTGTCAAGAGTTTGATTCTTATAACTATGGATGTTGAGGATATCCGACGTCCGGTAAACGCCGATGCAGTCAAGAACTACTTCACCTAAATAATCAAAAGAATAACCCGCTAAATTGAAAACTCGGAAGCGTGGCTTAGGCAAAAATGAGCATCTCGGTGGATTGAGAACCTGAAAGGGCGGTCCAGAGAAAAATTAGAGACATAAACAGAAATAATTCATCTCGTTAGATTGAAAACCTGAAAGCAAAATCTAGGCAAATGTTAGGGATTTTATGGTAAGTAAATGCATCAGGCAAGGCTTGATCACTTGAAGTAGCATCATTAATCAGGAATTCTCTGTTCAATCTTTCTCAACAAAAGCTTGATTATAGAAATTCAAAGTTGTTAGGGAAAATAGTGGTCATTATTTTTTAATGTAGCCTTTCCATTTACCATTTTCCAAACTTTGTAATTATCCATGGAGTCGCGTCTTTTGCGAACTATTATTCTACCAATAAAATCCTGATTTTTAACAATTGATTTTGATTCCTATATTTGTTTCTCTTGAAAAATGTCATTTATTTTTTGTAAAAATTTTGAAACAAAGTTTAATAAACTTCATGTTTTTAAAATTCCAAAATGTTCTCCTTTGACTTTTGTATAAATTAAAAGGAATGTCGATCGTTGTTCAAGATTGGTAAAGTCTCAAACTGTGGGACTCAGATTCCCCGGTACTGTAATTCAAAGCATGATAATTTTGATTTCCCAACGGGGTTGTTGATGGATACCAGGGTTCTTCCAATCATTTCAGGTATTACAATGTTGATATTGGGTTCCCCTCACAGCGAGATTAGCAAAAGTTTCTATGTCTTCAAAAGATTTTCGATTTCTAAACATTTTTGTTTTCCCCAACAAATCTCTTATCTCCAGCGGAAGGTTTTGAATCCTGGAAAGTGGGATAGAAGACAAGCTTTGTAGCAGAGTCTCCGTCTAGTTGAGATTTCGCGGAGTATCCTGTTCGTTGACTTTGTTTTCCCAGTTTGTTCAATGTGTTGTTTTGTCTGCATAAGCATAACACTTTGTGCATTCGTAGCATTCATAAAGCATTTAAGCATAGCCAAACGTATATTCGTGCTCATTCGTATGTCTTTGGTATTTTGAAATTCACTTTCCTGTTAGTGTTTCCTCAAAAAGAGTTTATCCTTTGTTTCCCTGCTGAGATTATGCCTCGTGGAAGAATTGTTCCAATTTTCCTTCCCATCTCATTTGTCTAGATGGATTCCCTGCTGAGATTATGCCTCATGGAAGAATTGTTCCAATTTTCTTTCCCATCTCATTTGTCTGGATGGATAAGATATCCAGTTGAGTTTGTTCCTCGATGGGAAGAGTCATGTTTGACCGTTTCTCTCCAGTTCATTCCTGGGTTGAACTTTGGTCCCCTGCAGCAATTTTTGCCCTCTCCAAGCTAAGAACATAGATGACGAGCAAGGAATATTTTTCATATTTTGGATCCTATTTTCCTCATCAAAGAAGATACATTCAATGGATGTGCAATCTAATTTGATTTGACAGTTATTTCCTTAGTAATCTCTGAGGAAAATTCAATAAATGTGGCAGTATCTTTATTTGAGAAGCTTGTTCATTCCTAGCAATATAAATTCTTACTTCAACAGCAAGTGGCAATCTCTAGAGCCATTCCCAATAGAGAAGCTTGTTGTGATTCAACAAAACAAGTCAACTCCAATTCGTTCTAACTGGTGGTTGTCTCTTTACTTGAGAAGTCTGTTTTGATCCCTAATCAAAGTCAATATATCAATCCCCAGCAAGTGAATACCGCTTTAAGTTGAGGACCAGAAGTCAAAGAAAGCTTGTTTGATACCCTTTCCAAGTGGAAGGCTTGGTTAAAGAAGAAAATGTGACCCATTCTAAGATGAAGATCAGGATTCATGGGAGGTTTATTACCCTTTCCAAGTGGAAGACTTGGTTAAAGAAGAAACTGAAACCCATTACAGGTTGAACACCGAAAGTCATGGGAGGTTTATTACCATTTTCAAGTGGAAAACTTAGTTAAAGAAGAAGTTGAGCCTCGTTCCAAGTGGAAGACCGAAAGTTATGGAAAGCTTATTATTAATTCAAATCCTGTCACTACATTCATCTATGAGTTAGTAGTTTACCGTCGTCTATGAATCGGTATTATCTTGTTTACTACTATGGGTTGGTAGTAACTTTTTTCTCTAACTATTACTCAGGTTTGATTCTCCATTAATCTCATTGTTTGTTCTTGTTGTATACTTTCCAGTGGATTTTTCCATAGTCGCTTGCTAGCTCCCCTTTCTTCTGGAACTCTTGCTAAATCCAAGTGAGTCCTTTGTTATGTATTGTGATGCTTCGAAGATGGGCCTAGGTGGTGTGTCGATGCAGAATTTCCAGGTGGTAGCTTAGGTGTCTAGACATTTGAGGGTTCATTAGAGGAATTATCCTATGCATGATCTTGAGTTAGCAGTTATGGTGTTCGTGTTGAAGATTTAGAAACATTACCTATTTGGCTCCATATTTAAGGTGTTCAGTGATCACAAGAGTTTGAGTATTTATTTTATCAGAGGGAATTGAATGAGGCAGATGAGATGGCTCGAGTTTCTGAAGGAGTGTGATTTTAGCTTGAGTTATCATCCGAGTAAAGCTAATTTTGTAGCTGATGCATTTAGTAGAAAGTCACTGCATATGTCGATGTTGATAGTTTAAGAGTTAGAATTGATCGAGCAATTATGATACACGAGTTCAGTATGTGAAGAGACTCCTAATAGTGTGAAGTTAGGTATGTTGAAGTTAGGTATCCTTGAAGAGATTAGAAAAGGTTAGAAGATCGATGTGGGATTCATTTACCAACTTATGTCAATCAATCAAGGTAAGGGTGGTGACTTCAGAGTTGACGAGAATGGTGTAATGAGGTTTAAAGAAAGTGTTTTTGTACCTGACATGCCATAGCTTAAGAGTATTCTTGATGAGGTTCATAGAAGTGGTATGAGTATTCATCTCGGTGCCACTAAGATGTATCAAGATTTGAAGAAATATTTTTGCTGGAGAGGAATGAAAAAGGAAGTAACAGGGTTTATGTATTCTAGTTTAACTTTCCAAAAATCGAAGATTAAACATTAGAAGTCGTTGGCCTAATGCAACCATTAAGTTTTCTAGATTGGAAGTGGGATAGCATTTCCACGGATTTCATGACAAATTTGTCGAGGACGGTGAAGGGATGTGATTCTATTTCGGTGATTATTTATAGACTGACTAAATGGGCTCATTTCATACCGATTAAAATCAGTTATCCATTGCAAACGTTAGTTGGGTTGTACATTGAGAAGATTGTTAGCCTACATGGTATTCCATCGAGCATTGTGTCTGAAAGAGATCAGAGGTTCACGTTGAGGTTTTGGCAGAGTTTGCAAAAAGCATTGGGTACTAAGATATAGTTGAGTTTTGCTTATCATTCGCAGACAGATGGTCATACAAAGAGGATTGTCCAATCCTTAGATGATCTATTAAGGGCTTTTGTATTAGAATAAGGAGGTGCTTTGGATAGCTACTTGTCATTGATTAAGTTTACTTACACTAATAGTTTCCATTCGAGTAAGTGATTTTCATACCCTAATTTTTACCCCTAAGATTCCACCTATGATATCATTTGCATCTCATCAAATCACAAACATGGTTTCCTCCTAACCCTCTCTCTTTGGGGAGATATCACCAGGAACCTTTGTGTTTTCGTTGCTTGTTTGTTTATATTCTAACATCACTAACCTTATTCAAAATACAAAAATATATGTTGTTTCATATTTCTTATTGTACAAGGTAGGGACTTGCAATCAGTGAATCAAGCTTGGTTTCTAAATTAGGGTTTTGGTTCCCTAAGTCAATGTTTTGGTCAACAAGTGGTCTATAAAGTTTTTCTCTTCAAGGCATGACCTATAATCTTAGGCCATCTTCATGTCAAGTTTCATTCAACATCATTTGATCAAAAGAAGTTCAATTTTGATGCATAAATTCAAACAAGATTCAAGTATGGTTCATGTGTTTATTTCCATGAAGTTTTCATTCAATTCTCAAGCAATCATCAAGGACATTCAAAGAACAATAAGTCTTCCTTCATTTGGTATTCAAGTTAAGCCTTTGGATACAAGGAAACTCAATAGAATTCAACTTGGTATATCGTTGGTTGACCTAAAATCAAGTATGGCATGCCTTTTGGTCTAAATATCATAACTCCCTCATTTCTCAAAAATTTTGGGATCTTTTTCGAGAAAAATGTCACATTTAATATCCTCCACAACTTTTCTTCAAGTGTCAAGACTCAATTCAGCCTCTAAGTCTATCAATTTTTGAAGTTGCTGAAAGGCCACATGTGCACAAAACTAGGTTCATGACATGTTTGACCTAATGCCAAACTTGTTTTTCAGTGCAACGCCTCAACTTTCAACTCATTTCATTTTCACCTCAAGTATCCTTTTGAGTTGGTTATTTTTGCATTGTATTCTCCTCCATGAGAAGATCATTTGGCCTGAAGATAATTACAAAACGCACGAATGGATTCCATTTGGCCTAAGCATGAACATGGTGACCTAAACTTTGTTTTGTACCATGGCATATAATTGGTAATGATGTTAAACTCAACCTGGGACCACCCAAACCATGTGCAAACTTGTACCTCATTTCAAAACATGTTCACCACAACAGAAAACGACCTGAAAATGATCACAACTCACACATTTCATGCCAATTTTTCACACACTTTGGATCTACAATTTTCTCAACTTGATTCATACGTTTGAGATTCAATTTCGCACGTACCATGACCTCACTCCCCTTCCTATAAATAGAGCATTATTTTTCCTTCATTGGCAAGCTTTAAGACCCATAGAACCTCTTCCATTTTCACTCTGAACAAGCTCAAAAAACCAGAAACCCTTACTTCATTTTAGCTTGTTTTAACTCCAAATTTATGTCCATAATCTATCATTGGCATCATCTGAAGCTACATGAAGAATTACAAAAGTTCAACACCTTCTGCAACCTTCAACTCGATCTCACCATTTTCATACCTTTGATGCTTCTTCGAACAGGTAGATATGACTAAAGTAACAGCACAAACAAGTTACCACTCTCTTCATCTTGATCTTCTAATGCTAAGCCTTCACGTAGCTTTGATTTATTCATCGTATTAGTCATTTAATTTAACTTTGAAGCTTCTAGATTTTCTATATATTTTTCCAGATTCTCTCTGCTTGGAGTGAATCAATGGCTCCAATACAGAGAGATGAGAACGATGACATGAGTAGAAGCTTAAGCATGAGGTGTTTAAGCTTGAAACTCGGAGTTCCAGGATCTGCAAATTTGGCTAGAGGTTGAAAACAACGCAGGTCTTCGCATGCAATGGTAGCAAATATGAATTTCTTGGTCAATTAGCGCGTGAACCCTAACCTAGACGTTTCTTTTTTATTTCTTTTTCTTTTAAATTCATTTTTAATTCCTTTTACTTTCAAAAACTATTTTAAATAGCTCCAAAAACCTTTTTCATTCCAATATTTTTTCACAAATCATAAAAAATATTTTCTACCACATGTTTTTTTTCAGATTTTGTAAAATGATTTTTAGCATTTTTTGTTATTTTATCTTTATTTTCTTTTTAATTATCTTTAAATATTTAATTCTTCATCATTTTGAAACATATTTTATCCCAACTTTTGAGATCTGAATACTTATAGTATTTGTGATTTTCTCAAAAATTTTAGGATATTTTATTTGATGTTTTGGCACCTCTTTGATATTTTCCTTTCAATTTCCATTTAAAATCCTTTTAAAATTTCTTTTAATTGTTTTATTATTATATTAGGTTTATTCTCTGCTTTGACTTTGGTTGACCTTGATCATTTGTGGTTGATTAATGATTTATCTCATTCAATTAGGTTTTGGATTGATGTTTTGATGGATTGAACTTTCATCATTTCAAACATATCATTAAATGATCATTTGATCATTTTTGGTACTTTGGATTGATGATAAGTTTATCTCAAAGTACCATGAAGAGGTTTTATTGAAGTTGATGGTAGATAATCTTTTTTGCCTTTGTGGTTGATCATCTTTCTCTCTCCTTCTCGTTCTTCTTGTTTTGCTTTGACTTGTATTACATTGTTTTAGGAGGATGACTTTGTGTCATTTCTATAACATGTATGACACATAAATTGTTATTGACCGGCCTCTAAAAGGTGTGGCTTCTATATAAGTCCACCAATGATTGCTTAACATAGCACTAAATTTGTCCCGAATCAGTTTAATTCTCATTAACACTAACATTAACCAATATTAATTGTGCTAACATTTACTTTATGCATTTTACATTAATGCAATTTATTTTATGCCATTTATCTTTTATGTCATTTATATTTTAGCATTTTACTTTTTGCTCTTACTTCATGCACCTTTGCTTTCTTTATCTTAAAATGACCAAAAACATTAATAAATAATCAAAACCCTAAAAACTTTAATGTGGTTCTCATTTAGACTTTTTGTTACTATCCTATGCTTGGAGACTTTGGACTATTGGTCTTAGATCTAGGGTCTCTTTTCCTTTGCTTCGAGTGATTCATTTGTTACTTTGGGATTCATCTAATGCTTTGTGATACCTGAGACTTAAGATTCATCTAGACCTTTGGTTCATCTAAGACTTGGCTTTGATCTGAGACCTTGTGACCTTTGTCTGGACCTTGTGGCATTCATCTGCTAATGTGCTTGTTCATCTTGTGGCTCAATCCAAATGGAAAGGAATGTTGGTTTTGACCTATGTCAAATGCTTTCCTCTTCTTTCGTTAGTATACTTGCACACATAAAGGCTCTCTTTTGGGCTACCTGACAATGAGACCATTTACTTTGTGCTTTAGGATAGTCTCTTCATCTCATTCCCACTTCTTAAATTTTCAAAACATCTCTCTATTTCAAAAACTTCTTATTTTCAAACTTCACATCTCTTTCTTAATAAACATTGACTTTGTCAAGTGATCTAGAAAATCTTTTCTTAATAAATGCTAAAACACTTATGCATATTCAAACATACTTTTCCAAAAATTCTAAAAAATACAAACCACATCAAACTTCTTTTTGTGCCTTTTTCTTTAAGATCCTTTTTTTAAAAGATTGGATATTAGTCTATCCTTGTAGTGATACAAACCATTATACTTCTACAAGATGATGAGAAATGATTGATGTTTTCCACTTAAATGTTGAGATGTACCTGTGAGAAAGTCCAAGTAACAGTTCTCCATATCAAGATGAGGAAAATGCTCATTTCCTCATACTTATGTGTAGTAGGTTGAGTTTTTCCACTCGAATATGACAAAATATATTTTCACTTAAAATCAATCAACAAACAACCCAGCCTTTTATTTCAAGTGGTTCCCATTAAGTACAATGGATGTGAGGGGTGCTAATACCTTCCCCTTCCATAACCAACCCCCGTATCCAAATCTCTCTTTTTAAGATTTTTTTACTTTTTATGGATTTTGTTCGACCTTTTCCCTTTTCCCTTTGGAAACAATAAAGTTTGGTGGTGACTCTTGCTTTTCAAGTTAAATTAATCAATAGCTTAATCTCAATTTTTCCTGCCGTGATAGTGATGACCTCGTTTGAGGCGTTGTATGGTATGAGATATAGGACACCTCTCTGTTGGTATGAATCTGGTGAAAGTGCGTTAATTGGACCTGAGATTATGAAACGAACATCTAAGAAGATCAAGATGATCCAAGAGAAGATGGGAGCTTCGTAGAGTCTCTAGAAGAGTTACCATGATAAGAGGAGGAAAACATTTGAATTCCAAGAGAGGAGCTGGCTATGGAGCCATCGCCCATGCAAATGGAGGATTGAAAAGTGAAGAAGTTATGTGGTATTTTGATATTGCCTTAGTGAAGGTAGTGTGGGGAGGACCAAATGGTGAAAACATAACTTAGGAGCTAGAGAGCCTTATGAGAGAGTCGTATCCGACTCTGTTTCCTTTAGGTAATTTTTGAGGGAAAAAATTCTATAAGTAGGGGAGAGCTATAACACTCTAATTTAGATTAAATTATATATATTTTGTAATTATTTGGTGTTTCGTGTGTCTTTAAATAAAATTATATGATTATATGTTGTTAAGGTGTAGTGGAAATGGTAGGGTGTAGATAGAATGTAGTGGCTTGGTAGAATAAATTAGAATAACTAGAATTTTAATTATTATTAGAAATAAAATGAGAAAAATTGGTAAATAGGATAATTGGTTCAATTGGGTGAATTGAGGAATGAAGGGGTGGAATGAGAGAGATGAATGTGTGCTCTAGTCCTATGGTAGGGATTCATGAGGGAAATGAACTCGAGTGTTCATAAATGGTACAACATACATAATGAGTCAGTTGTGGAGTACATTGCATACATGTTTGCATATGTAGTTGATTTTTCATCATGTTGTTGATTAGTTGAGAATATGTACATGTTGTTATGATTGGGTGCGAGACTATGTTGTTGTTGGTTGTGTAATGAATGTGTGCTTGTTATATATTCTCTACCTTAGAATTATTAACACTATATATATTGAATTTTGTTTCTCACCCCCTTAGCTTCATGTTGTCCACCATGAACATCTTGCAGATACTCAAGAGTGATTCCTTATTGCAGAGTGTTGTAAGATAGCTTGTTGGAGCACTCTTAGCTTTTATTTTATTCGCTTTATAGTACAATAGTGGTTTACTGCTCTAATCATGTAACATCGGGGACGAGAGCTATTATGTTTTCGAAGTTGTTGTTGCTTTTGTTATTTTGGAGTTTATAACTTTTTATGAAGTTGTGTTTAAAATATTTTTCTGTTGTTTAGTTTCAAATGATTTGATGTGTTTTCAAAGTATCATTAATGGTGACACCTTAAATTTTCAAGTAATGCCTTATTTATAAGTTTTGGGGTTTTGGGTGTTACAACGATGGCCAGATTTTTTATTCTTTTAGGATTTTTTTTTCGAAGTTTTCCCTTTCATAAAATAAACTCCAGTGGAAAATCTGTTGAATTTCGAGTGCTCATGCACTCGAGTATTTTTCACGTCGCGACAACTTGCGACTCTGTTGGGGAATCGTCTAGAAAGCCAAGCCTAGTTTAGTCAATTTTGCGTTGAGTTTTAGCTTTTTTATTTGCCTTCTTCTAATACATATATACATACATACATACATACATATATATATATATATATATATATATATATATATATATATATATATATATATATATATATATATATATATATATATATATATATATATATATATATATATATATATATATATATATATATATATATATATATATATATATATATATATATATATATATATATATATATATATATATATATATATATATATATATATATATATATATATATATATATATATATATGGTTCTTATGTGTTGTGATCCGGATATTCTGGTTGCTTATACTCATTGTGAGAAAGGCTATATACCCGAGTCTGAAGAAAATCTATCATTAGGATATATGGTTGTGTAGTGTTAGCTTTCTTGACATATTTGTCTCATTTGGTTGGCATGAAAACCTCACCTAGGGTAGATCGTCTTGGCACTACTACAAACGACACATTTAACCTCGAACGCAAAGTTGATTTAACCTCGGTTAGAGGTAGGGTAACGAAAGGCGACGTGAAAAGCTGCCATTTTACCCCTCAGTTTTAGAATAATTAAGTGGATAGTTGAAATGGTCATTGGTTCGATCTTCAACAATAGCTATTTTATATTTTCAAAGCTAACTCCACATACCTCTCGGTTTATGGCTAAAATCAAGGGGAAAGATATATTCTTTTTTAAATACTAATTACATTGTGTATCTAGAATATTAATAAATTTATTTATTTACAAACTATATTGTTTACACATAATATTACATTGTTTACACTGAATATTGAAGTAAAAATATATAACTAATTATGAATATGATTCATCGTCATCACTGCCAGTGAAAAACAAATGTGGAATATCTTGGAGAAGAACAAAAGTTAGGGATCCTCATTTTATTGATCTTAACGAAGATCAAATGTTGGATGCAGAATATTCTCTATGGCTTTTGTATTATTTTTTTCTGATATAAAAAAAGGTTAGATAAAAAATAATTATTCAGTTATATGATTATTTAAGAACACAAGCCTTGAACCCAAATAATTTTCTGATCTTGCAATCTATCCTAGAGAAATTTTCCCAAATAAAATAAACGCTTTTTTAAGTTTCAAAGTTTTCATGTCAAATGTTTCATTATCAATTTTTAATATTCAGGACGCTTTTATAATGAGGGTTTTAGGTGTCGCGCGGAGCAAGAGAATTTTTTTCAGCACTTGCAATCCATCCCAGAGAGATTCCATTATTTTGAGCAAATATTTTCATGGAAAATGCTTTCACATGAAAGAGAACAAGATAATTATGCTTGCAGTTTACACAATGTTTAGGAATAAATTTCTTAGTGTTATCAATCGAGGAAAGCAATAAATTAAGGAATGTTTTCTTTGATTGACAATATAAGAAGGTTATTCCAAAATACAACAATAATATTGTTGTGGTGAGAATCAGATGTCAAGCTATTGATTAACTTGAATCTTAATTCATTAAATTCAAACCTGGACTTTGATTTATCCAAAGGAAAGGTTAAAGAGAGAAAGACCTTTTGTGTGATGTAACAACAACGCTAAGAGATTCGGGGATCGGGGGTTGGTTATGCCTAGGGTAGGTATTTCACATCCTAAACATCTGTAGTACTCTACAGTAACCTTTTGTGTGTGTGTGTGTGTGTGTGTATGATAAACTTGATAATGGTTATGTTGTGGATTGAGATTAGGGTTTGGGGGTAAGGACCTAGGGTTGATGTTTCTAAGTTTGCTCGCAAAGATATCGCATCTTCTGCCTATGTAACCTAACTAGGATAGAATCAGAGCAATCGTAGTTCACCTCATCGAGGATTAAAAAGTACTTGACTATGGTCAAGACTCTAGGGGGAAAACATAACAATGCTTGTGTACAGTTTAACCAAACTCTCTAGATCCATATTGAACACTCAAGAATGGGGAGTAAGTAATCATTGCCATGATTTTTACATAGAGTTAACCAACTCTACCTAATTCTACGTTGTAAGACCAATTGGTTCTATCCATACCAAAAGGAGGGAGGAGGCTCTATCAAGGCCTATAAGGATTGACTTTGACCGTGTTAGAGGTATGCTCGTCAAGATATCGTACCTTATGCCTATGTATTCCCATTAACCAATGAGAAATCAGAGCGTTCGTAGTTCATACATGACTAAAGAAAAAGAACTCTAAACCTAAGTTCTAAAGGGTAAATGGATCTATAAAGGCCTATAAGGATTGACTCTGACCGCGTCAGGGGTGTGCTCGTCAAGATATCATACCTTGTGCCTACGTATTCCCATTAACCAATGAGAAATCAGAGCATCCGTAGTTCAGACATGACTAAAAAAGAAGAACTCTAAACCTAAGTTCTAAAGGGTAAATGGCTCTATCAATGCCTATAAGGGTAATGAGCTATCTATGACCCAGAGGTCAATAGAGAGACTTTCCTTTGGACACAAGGGATACAGACAACTTGATGTGAACTAAAAAGTTCTATCACTGGGGAATAACTTGAAAAAGTTGAAAAAATAAAGTAAGAGCATGTAAACAGTCATGATAACAATCAAGATCAACATTTAACATCTTAACAAAGATCAAAAGACATAGAGGTAATAACCAACAATGTAAGTAAAGAACATGTGTAACCGTAACAAGTTCATCTATAACATTCAAACTAGATTGATGCAAACAAGTTACATCTTGAAGCAATAATTTTATAAGGATCAAAGTGAGATTAAACGTAACAATATAATACCATCTAAACATGTATTGATAACAATCAAACAAGCAAAAACACAAGACATGTTACAATAGTTCAAGTATTTGTTCATGACTTCGTGGGGAAAAGTAAGTAATTTTCATGGTAACAACCAAGACAACAATCAAACCCTAACATGTTATGGTTATAACAATACACATCAACAAATAGAATGAAGCATGAAAAGCATAATCAAGAGGTCACAACATCAAGAATCATGTAAAAGTTCACAGATGAAATCCAAAGTATACCATGCATATTCAAGCATTCACAAAGGAAAGAAACAAACCCTAACATGTTATGGTTCTAACGGGACACATAAGCAAGTAGGATAAGACATGGTAAACATATTCAAGAGGTTACAACATCAAGAACCATGGCAAAGTTCACAGATGAAGTTCAACAGGCCATTTTCACATATATGCATTCACAAAAGCAAGTATGAGCATGGTAAGGCAATGAATCAAACATCTTTGAGAATTTAAACATGTTAAAAAAACATATATGAATCATAAAAGATCAATCTCACAAGAAAAATCAAGTTACAAGTTTGAAAAAGTTCAAGAACACCAAGGTAAAAACCCTAAAAACACATGTTTTTCAAGTGGATCAAACTCTTTCTAGGATAACAATCATTTAATTATTTCTTAACTCAACGAAAATAGACATGATAAGTAGTAGTTTGAAAAAATAATGGCATCAATAGCACAAAAGTTGAGCAAGTTATGATCATTGCAAGTTGGTGCACCAACAGGGCAAAAACTAGGCCAAGGCTAGGTCACAACCTAAGAGTCATTTGCGTGAAGGATTGAAACTCAGTCAATTCTGAACCAAATGGAGTGAAACAAAAGTAAAAATTGTGTATTTTTGAACAAGGAATTCAATGGTACCATTTTTTTTCATAACATACACCCACAAGAAAATCGATAGCCCCAAGTTTAGGGCAAGTTTGGTGACAACCAAAAGCGTGAACATGTGAATAGTCATGTATAGTGGTGTGCTTGGTGAAACAAGTGTAAAAACACCACATATACATCATATTAAGAGGTTAGCACAAAATAAATCAAGAGATGCACACGTGGTTTGCCATATTGGATGCAAAATGAAAAAAGTGACTAGGTTGGACCTAGTTTGTGACCAGAATTTGACAGTTCAAAAACTACATGTTTTTATGCAATAAATGGTTCATACATGACACATAACATACATAAGACATATTCAAACAATGTACAATACCAAATCATAGCTAAAAGTCATGGTAGCATGTGAAATGCAAGTGAAAATTTCATGTTTTCTTGTGTTTTAGGCTTACCTCTTGAAGAAAGCTTCACCAATAAGAAAACCAGAGACTTTGAGTGCTCCTCCAAGGTATACAAGTACTCCTAGGATGATGAGAAGATGCTCCAAATCAAGCTCAAGTAAGTTGATGGGCAGAATGGCTTGCAAGTGGAAAAAAAAACCTCCAAAATCCAATGATTTTTAAAGACAACTCCTTTAATCCTTGTTACAGAAGTGAAGATTGATTATGGACAGATTCTATATTTCGAATATAAAGTGTAGGATTTCTTAAAGCTCAAGGAAAGGCAAGGGACCAGTGGCTGTCCTTTAAAATGCAAAAAAAAAAGTCAACAAAATAAGGTTCTGAGGGTTGACTTTTGGATTGGATGAGTTATGGACAAGGTGAGGGTTTGGACAACTCTAACACATCATTTGTGATGTTTTTGAGGCTTGGTTTAAGTTTGAAAGTGTTTGGAAAAGGTTTTAGGGGTGAAAGTGCAAAAACAGATTTTGTGCACTTTGGATTTTTGATGAGATTCTACAAGAACTTTGCAAATGTGGGAAGGAGAAATTTTCAGCTGGTTTCAAGCATGTAACTGGTGTGTCTTGGATGTAATAAGTTAGTTCTATTTATAGGCAAGGCCTTGGATCAAGAGGTATGGGCAGAAGTGAAGCAAATGTCAAGTTTAGCCTTGTAACTTTGAAAATCTTGGAATTTTCCAATGCAATCTTCACTTCTGACCTTGAGCCACCCTAACAAGAGCTTCTCTATACCCTATAGGTCATTTTCATCATTTTTGAGGGGATAGGAGGTGACTGGTTGCAGCCAAGTTGGTGGTTTGATGATGGTAGCCACCATTTTTCTCTTTCCACACTATTAACTTTACCAACTTGCATTAAACAATGATTTTTTCATTTCTCAAGCCAATTTTGTGGGCGTTGGTACTAAAAATGTTAATAAGCAATTTAAACATCAGAAATGAAGCTTAATCCTTGATTAGAGTTGATTTGGGGAGCTTTGGAGTTGAAACAACCATGATGAACTAGCTTTTCACAAGTGAGTTTTTGCCAACTTGTGGACCTTGGTTCTCTCTAACCATGAAGAGTTACGGAACACACTTGTACTTTTTGGAAAGCCCTCATTAGTTACTAAAAAATTGATTTTTTATGTAGGAACCCATTCCACTTGAAACTAGGTCAAAACCCCTTGTGAAAATGTTGAAAACTTGACTTACAAGTCAAGAAATCTTGAAATTTCTAAGTGTATTTTCCCCCTCTTGCCTTGTTTTTGCTCATAACTCAAAATCCATGCATTTTATGCTCAAGAGTATGTGTATCAATTTTGAAGAACTCATTGAGACATTTCCAACAAGCTTTGAACCACTCCATTTGGATGTGTGGTTAAGAAGTTATGGCATGGCCCTTTTCAAAACCCTAATTTCCTGAGTTTTTGATTACTTCTCAATTCTTGATCAATTGGTCACCAAACTTCATGAATAGATATCAAATGATGTTGGTAACATAGTTTGCTTCAATTTTAGGTTAAAACCTTGTTGGTCAGTGGGTTGACTTTTCAGTTAGACGAACCGAACGATCGAAAAACCCTTGAATCGACTGTTGGTGTTCTGGGTTCCCTGAGGCCTTGAAATTTCTTGTGTAGACTTCTTTGGGTCATATGAGCCTCATAGACCATGATTCCACCATTGGAGACCTCTCTAGGTCAAAATTCAAAGTTGCAGTTGACTTTTCATCAAGAAACCCTAATTAGGGTTCTTGCTCTGCACTATCTCAATTCTCTTGGTGACCACCTCAAATTGAACTCATCCTTGATCAAATGTGATGTCCTTGATGATATAGAGACTTATTATGTGGAGGATCAATCCAAAACCTTGACTAATCAATCCATAGAAACCCTGATTTCTGACTGTATGAAAACCCTAATTCATATGCATCTTGACAAAGACAAACTTGAACTTTGTTAAGGTTAGATAAATAATGTTGATGCTCCTAGAATGATGAGAGGATCTAGGGGTAAAAATTTGGGGTATAACAAATATCAACACCATTATGTTGGGGTTATGATAAAAAAAATTATTCAAGATAGAAGAACATTGAAGATTTTTTCTGTTTGGCAATCCATCCTAAAGTATGATGCGTGCAAGTTTGGTACATATAAGCTAAGTTCATGGTAAAATATGATTAATGACTGTTTTTATAGTAAAATCTGATAATTCAATCCCTCGGTTATGAAATATAACTGAAGGAATAGATCATTAATTTAAAAATAAAATAAAAAGAAAGACACCACATTTAAAGAAATAAAAACATAAACTGTTGTTGTCTGGATTTAAAGCGTGTCATGAATTATTTTTCCCCTCGATTATATTTAGAAACCGAGGGAATATATGGTATTTATTTATAAATAAATAAAACATGTCGTGCCTTGGAAATATACCTCGGTTTTTTGTTAGGTGACGTGAAAGTTTTGTCATGAAATGTATTATTTGTAGTTGTTTGGGGGTATTGTTGTGTAGCAAGTGAGTTGCTATTGGCTGCAATATTCATAGGTAGGGTTTGTGACTCTAGGAACCTCGTTAGAACCCTAAACTTATAGTTATTAGGATTGATGGTTGCGTAGTATTGGCCTTCTTGACGTACTCGTCTCGCTTGGTTGGCGTGAAAATCTTGCTCAAAGTAGATCCTCTTGGAGGTATTGATGTGTAATAAGTAATTTGTTATCAATGGCAATATTTCAAAAAAAGGCCCATGACTCCGAGAATCGAGTATGGAACCTTAAATTCGATGGTTGCATAGTGTTGGCCTTCTTGACATATTTGTCTCACTTGGTTGGCATGAAAACCTCGCCAAGAGTAGATCTTCTTGAAAGTATTGTTGTCTAGCAAGTAATTTGCTATTGGGGGAAATATTCTCATATAGGGCCCATGAACTTAGGAACTTTTGAAGCCCTAGAGCCACCCCTTTGAGATCCAATGTGTGCAAAGCAGTTAGAAGCGTTCATCCATGAGAAATATGTACTCTGACCATTTGAAACCATATTGCTCAATAACCCAAAACATGCATAACATTACATTGCATACCTTTGCATTAATAAAAAAGGTTTTTGAATAACCATGCATCCATAAGCATCCTCAAGCATGCATGCATCCAAAAAAACTTATTTTATCTTCTTCATCTCCAAAAAAATTGATCATATCAAACTGATTCCTCGACACTAGTACGGTACCTGAGCTAGCCGCCAAAGGATCATGGATCAGTTAGAGAAGAACCATGCTTCCTTAAGAGAGGATATGAATCTTATGAAGGGATTGGTATACCATCTTTTGGAGGCCATATAGACTATGGCAAGAAGGGAGGAAGAACTTCATCATGCCATCATCAAAAATGATATTCCAAATGCTTCTTACACCTCCATCTTGCCACTTGTGGTAACTAATCCCAGGACTTCCACATGGTTACACTCCTCCACATGAGGGTAATGTTATACCTCATCTTGTATGAATCCTGATTGAGAACCATTTCTTACATGAAAACCTTGTTACCATAGCTTATAGGCTCGCCACATGACGAAAAAGACCCAAGACTTTCTTTCTTCATGCCAAATCATGGGGCAAAGCTTATGGTGAATAATGAAAAACCACAAACTGATAATCCTGATGACAAATACAGTGTGTTAGTTCTATGATTGGCTAAATTTTGGTAAAACATGATTCTTCATTGATGTTAAGCAGGATGTTATAACATCTCCATCTATTGTGGTGACATAACTGTTGTCATGTGTGTTAATCAGGATGTTATTACCAATGTCATGACATCGCTGTCTGGAACAGCAGGAGTTGATGACAATACTGCTGTCATGTGTGTTAATCAGGATGTCATGACATTACTTTCTGGAACAGCATGAGCTGATGATAGTATTATTGTCATGTGTTTTAATCAGGATGTCATCACCAATGTCATGACATCGCTGTCTGGTACAGCAGGAGCTGCAATGACTTGACAGAAGTGTTTTGGTTTGATGAGAACCTGTTGGATATACCTCATCAGTATGTGCAGGCCAAAGAGATTTATTTGGAACAAAGTGCAGATTTAATTGGTGTTCATAAAAAGGATCTTTGAGACTTTTTAGGAAACTATAGTATATTTGTTTCTACTGTTATGAAGAAGATTCTGCAAGAGTGTACTGCAGGGTGAGTTGGTCAGCTAAGAACAAAGTGGGTTGGATGTCATTACCAATGTTATGACATCAAGCGTATGACATCAGGGCGCGTGTTTAAGTTTACTATTATATTGCAAGAGGAAACTCAGGTTGTACTTCAGGAAACCTGTTATGGCTCCTTAGTTATCTCAGGCGAGATTCTAGTCAGGGTTGTGCATAACATGAAGCAGCTGTGACCTAATTCGCAGCATCTGAATTATTAGGCTAACTTGGTTAAACCTAATGTATGTTATTTTTGATCAGCCCAAGCCCAAAATGCATTACTATTTAAGGAGGAGCAGAAGCAAGGGAAATCAAGCACTCACATCAAGAAAAACTTGAGTGTAAAATAAAGGTTTAGGGGTTTTGATAGTCTTGTATGTATGACTTTGTAAGTCACCCGTTGTATCTTTAGATGCATCGTGGTAGACATGTTTAGACTGTTAGGTCTTATTTGTTAATTGTAAATTATTCACTCAAAGCTTGTAAGCAAGAGTGTATTGTCCTTGATTGAAGCTATAAAGCAAAATCAAGTATTGTGACTTTGAAGAGTGTCCTCAATCATCATTTCCCAAATGCTTAAGGCTCGTAGCATACAATATTCATTATCCATTATTAAGTGTCTTTAAGAAGTTTGAAGATGAGAAGAGAAAGATACACTAAAAGGGAGACTAAACTCAACCTAATGTTCTCATGCAAAGTACACCTATGATTGGGATGAAAAGGGAAAGCTACCCTAATGCTATCATGCATGGGTTCAAACCTAATGTCTATCATAATCAATCTTGAACAAGAGAGATTAGAGGTCCTAAGGGAACATGGCAAAGAAGAAAGAAGAAGAAAGCATAAGTGAAAAAGAAAGGATGCAAACATGCAATGCAAAAACAAAGATGAAGAAAGAGGGAGGAGAAAAGTGTGGGGAAGTAGCCACCACAAGCACATCTCAACCTCTTAAATGCAAACAAAATATGTAAAACAAAGAAGAAGAGCAAACCAAAGAACTTAAATAAGTTCAAGCCAAAAGTGAGATGAAGTGGGAGAAATAGAATTCCTACAACCAATTGTACATCAATCACTAACCAAGGAAAAGCAAACAAGAAGAAGAAGAAGGCATGATCAAAGTGAGGATGGGAGATAAGGGTTGGGAAGAAAGCAACACAAAATGAAACTCAACCAAAGGCATCACCATGATCATGCAAGAAGAGAACAAAAGAAGTTCTCAAAATGGCCTCTCATCCAAGTCAAACTCAAAGTGCAACCAAGAAGCACCAAATCAACTTGGATGAGTCCCCAAGGTCCAAGGACAGAAGTGAGAACAAGAGAAGAGAATAGGCAATCCAAAGAAGAAAGAAAGCCAAAGAAAATTGCAAGATGAGGCATGGTAAAGAACCTAGGTTCTAAACACTTTCAACATTCAACATCAAATGGAAAGCCTTAAACAAATGCAACTTGCAACATGAACCAAGCAAGTGTAAGACCTAAAAGTTTGCAACCAGCCACTTCAAAATGTTAGAAATGTGAATCAAAAAGATTTGGAAGCATATGGGATCCCCAAGCGTCATTTCCCATCAAAACTAGGTCAAGTGTGTGTGTGAACCTTCCTTAGGAGTAGCTTGACTTGCAAGGTACACCAAAAATAGGAAAAAGATTCAAATAAATCCAAGTAAAAAGCACAAAACTCACAAAGATGTTGGAAACTCGAGGCCAAAACAACACAACCAAAGTCCAACCAAATCATCACCATAGGAATTGATCCACTTGGGTGCTCCACTTTGAAGGAGGGTTGTCGAGGGTCAAAACGAAGCTCATGAAAGTCAACCAAAAAAGGTCAAACAAAGTCCAAAAACCCACCTCAAAGGCACTTCAACTCATTAACAAGATGAGGAAAAAACCTCATTCATAGGTGGTGAAAATTGGATCAAGAACAAATGAAAACACATGAAAAAGAAATTTAAAAATACCTCCAAATCATAAAATCCAAATTTAATTGAAAAATAAATGGAAAAAGAAATTAAAAATTATCAAAAATTAAATAACACATTAAAGTGTCAGAAAATATTTTTGGTTGAATTTTATCATGATTGGAGCTATTTTTAAAAATCAAAAATCAAAACAGAAATGAAATTAAAATAAAATAAAACAAATAAAATGGAAATGGTGGGAATAGCAACAATCTGCGTTGTAATTCATTGGGCTTTCAAAAAAGGGAGTGTAAATAGCATCTTCAGCTCAAATCCACACAACTCAGTTCATTATGCTAAACGCACCGTTTAAATAAATGATGTGGCATTCAAACATCCACATATACCAGGTCAAACGTGTCGCATCGCTGCGAATAGGGGCCGGTAAGGACAGAAGAGTCGCCACCGTTCGTTATTTATCCCAAAAGAGGGAAAGGAAACAATCAGAGAAAACCTAATGAAAACGGGAGAAGACAGGTCATCACAACCAAATATTGGGTTCGGGAGTCGGTTACGCAAGGGGAAGGTATTAGCACCCCTCACGTCCATCGTACTCGACGGGATACACGCTTTGTTGTCTATCTAAAGGGTGTTGAACTATATAGCTATAGGCCATAGGGAGAAACGAAAAGAAAAGAGACTCGATAGAGCATCGCCACTCTATGCCTACATATTCCCTCGTGCAATGGGAAAGTCAGAGTCAACGTAGTTCGAAAAACTACGGGTGAAGGTGGGGAAGGTTGCTCGTCAAGACACCGTCGTCTTGTGCCTACGTATCCTCGTCTGGTACAAGAAATCAGAGCAAACATAGTTCGGGCTAACACGGACACCGGTTGGTTCAAATTTTTTAGGCCCGAGTAGGGTTAAAACTTAGTTCTAGCAGTTAGGTGTATGCAGCTCGACCTTTGGAGACTTATGCGTTACCTGTTTGCGGTAGAACCAAGAGTTAACAAAACTCTCCTTATGAAAAAGGTTTTCCAATTAAATCCTGAAAGATAAAATGATTTGATGTTTGTCTTTGTGTTTTTTAGACAAGAAGTGAGTTGAGTTATGGTTTGAAACTCATGTTGCACTAAAGACTATAACCTAGGATCGAATGCGTCGCATATCGTCCAAAGGACATATGCTAAACACTCTAGACAATTAAGAGGAGGCCCACCAATCATCATTCCCCAAGTACTTAAGGCTCGCAGCGTACAACACAAATTGTTCTTTATTAAGTGTTTTGAAGGGTTTAGGAGATGAGAAGAGAGAGACACAGACTCAAAGGGGAAACTAATCCTAAAGTTGTCATACACAATGCTCCTAAAGTTGGGATGAAAAGGAAAAGATACCCTAATGTTATCATGCATGGTTTCAATCCTAATGTCTATCATAATCCATCTTAAACAAGAAGGATTAGAGGTCCTAAGGGAACATGGCAAAGGAAGACAAAAGAAGAAGAAGAAGAAAGCGTAAGTGAAAGAAGAAAGAATGCAAACATGCAATGCACAAACATGAATAAGAGAGGGACGAATAAAGTGTGGGGCAATAGCCTCCACAAGCACATCTCAACCTCAAGCAATGCTAGCAAAAGCAACAATGCAAATGATCATTACTTTGAACCACATCCATAAGCATGCATTCAAGTGGAAATCGAACATGAGTGTCGACAAAATCATAATTAAATGATCAAGAACAGCGACATATATCCAAAACAACTTACTCCTAATGCATCAAGAACAGCGACATATATCCAAAACAAGCATGAAAAACAGCAAAACAGGCCTGCTGGCACAGTGTTAATCGATTAACACCAGGGGTTAGTCATTTAACCACTTAAGAATGTTGGAAATTTTGAATATTTGCATTGGTTAATCGATTAACCAATTGGTTAATCGATTAACACTGTGTCAATAGCAAAAAACAGCATTTCAGAAGCACTTTTCAGCAACTTATCCAATGTGCAATCATTCCAATGATCATACAATCAATTAAGCACGAAATTAAACTAGAAATCAGTGATCTAATCAATATGTAGACACATTAAACCAGCAAGATCACAGATCATATGAATCAACATCAACAAAATCAATCAAAAATGAAGATCAACATGATGATTATGCAAGTAAGCTTAAAAACAGAATCGGATCTAGAATTTCCAACCTACGAAGCGTAGAATTGATTCGGTAATTGTTGGTTCACTCCAATTGAGCAGATCTAATCAAGAAATCTGGAAATCCTTCAAGATCCAATTGAGTTCTTGTAGTAATAATGGAGATCCACCAAAATTAAGCCGAAATAATCCAAATAATCACTTCTAGATCCACTTCAAAATTCAGATCCAAGCTTGCTCGAAAATTGGATGAAGGAATGATTCAATGAGGATGATGGATGAAGGTTTGAGCTCAAGAATTCATTGATTCCAATGGAGAATCAAAGAATTCCAAGAAAGAGCTTTAATGGAGTTTTGGTGAGAAAAAGTTGAGAGAAACTAGAGAGAATGAGAGTGATTTCTGAAATGAGAATGAAATTATGAGGATTGTCTTGTGTGAGGTTTGGAGCAAATCATTTAAATACCCCTTAGGTTTGGATCCAAATGAGGTTTGGAATGTGGTTTGTGAAAATTGGAATGGAATTAGGAGTGGGAATTTGGAGGGAAAATGAAATTAACCAAAATTTGAAGTGGTTCTAGATCAAAATCAACTTCTCATGTGATCAAATTTGGACCCCAAAATAACTTCTCTTGAAAATTCACGTGCAGAGCTGAAATTTGTACTAGTTAATCAGTTAACCATATGGTTAATCGATTCACACCCTCAAAACTTCAAATTTGACCTGATTTTGACTTGGTTGATCCGTTAACCATTTGGTTAACCGATTAACACCTTAAAAATTTGAATTTTGGCGCCTTTTGGAGGGAGACATGCACAGTTGCCCGTTTTCATCTGTTTTAGGTCCTGATAAGCCTCTGAAACTTGCCTTTGAATGCTATAACCCTGAGAATGCTCGAGATAGCCTGAGTGCCGCCTGCTGATCTGAAAATGTCCTGCAAAATAAAATCGACCGCTCGATCGCCGGGCAAAATAAATGCTGGAGCCAATACTCGTTGTTCAGATTCTTGCAACAAAAGAGCACTGAGCCACAGGAAAACCTTGATCCCCTGCCTCAAGAGCAAATGCTATGATATGCAAAAATGAAATGAAACACAAGCCAAGTATGAGAAATGGTTGGTCAAATTTTGGGGTGCAACAACTGCCCCTATTCAAACGACTTGGACCTGAAGGGATGAAAAGCGAACAGCTTTCAAACATTCAAGGTAAAAGACGGTTGAATACCAAAGAACCTCGAAATTTTCCAACCGCAAAAATAAACTGTAAAAGCTCTATTAGGGAGATGCAATTGGAAACAAGAGGTAACAACCTGGCTTATGTTTCAAATGTACATGTTTGAATATGGCGTAATGCTCCATACGAAATGGAAATGTTACGCGTTTGGGAGGATGTTATGCACAATGCACATGCAAAGGAACCACTTCATCCAAAATAAATGCTGAAGAGATGAAACCAACTCCGCTGGGGACGACAGGGACATGCCAATTACAATTGGACTTTTGCTGGGGACAACAAACCCTGGATATGAATTAGATACGTCATGCGAGAACTGACAACCAGGCGAGAATTGGATTCCAAAAACAGGTCAGGCGAGAACTAACTACCAGACGTGAACTGGGTTTTTCAAGAACAAGTCAGGTGAGAACTGACTACCAGACGAGAACTGGGTTCTTCAAGAACAAGTCAGGCGATAATTGACTACCAGACGAGAACTGGGTTCTTCAAAAACAAGTCAGGCGAGAACTGACTACCAGACGAGAATTGGGTTCTTCAAAAACAAGTCAAGAGAGAACTGACTACCAGACGAGAACTGGGTTTTTCAAAAACAAGTCAGGCGAGAACTGACTACCAGACGAGAACTGGGTTTTTCAAAAACAAGTCAGGCGAGAACTGACTACCAGATGAGAATTAGGTTTCTGTTTTTATGTCGAACATGAGCTAATTTTGTGGTTTTCCAGACGATAACTAGACCTCGAAATGCTTTTCACCAGACAGGAACTGGTGTTAAAGATAGTCGATCACCAGACAAGAACTGGAGTTTACACTGTAGGCTAAAGAAAAAGTGACCGGACGGGTACTGGTTTTAAAAGATGACATTTACCAGGCGAGAAATAGAGTCAAATGTCGTCTACCAGACGAGAACTGGTATTCCATGATAGCTTATCATACAGGGACTGAGCTTCGAAAGAATGATAGGCTAGACAAGAACTGGATTCTAAAACGGTTTTCCAAACGGGAACTGGACCTTGAACAGATGAGTGATGTTGGGTTACCAGGTACTCTGACGTCATTCCCGCCTGCTGGGAAGAAAATCACTGCTGACAGGATATTCCTGATTTAACAACATTACCCTGGGGGATACAGAATCTCTACTGTGGAGAAGTGAGATCAATCGAGCCTCGTGTCAGGGATAGCATGTAAGACACTAGAAATGTTTGTACCAAGTATGGTTGGGCTTTTGGTTCAAGGATGGAACCAGGTTTATGATGGTTGAAGCTATTTCTGGTTACCAACAAAAGTGGATTTTAACGGGAATTACTAGACAAGAACTGGTATTCGGGGGTGGACTACCAGCCGAGAACTGGTTTTCGAAGAAAACATTTTTGCTAGACGAGCATTGGACTATGCAAAGATGAACCAAACGAGGCATGGGTTCGAATTAGACCGGTCAGACAAGAACTAACTACCAGGTGAGAACTGGGTCTGAAAGAACGGTCAGACGAGAACTGACTACCAGGCGGGAACTGGTTTTACCAAAACGGGTCAAACGAGAACTGACTACAAAACAGGTCAGACGAGAACTGGGTTCTAAAGAAAGGTCTTCCATACGAGAACTAACTACTAGACGAGAACTAGGTCTTATAAACAGGGTCAGATGAGAACTGACTACCAGGCGAGAACTAGAGTTCCACAAAAATAGGCCAGACGAGAACTGATTACCAGACGAGAACTGTGATATCATGGAGAATTATCAGACGGGAACTGATTTCTAGTTTGCCAGACAAGAACTGGACTTTGAAACTGTGTTTGCCAGACGATGACTGGTTAAATAGTAGGCTAGAGGATGGGCGACCAGGCGGGAACCGGTTTAAAAACTGACATGTACTAGGCAGGAACTGGTATTTACTGAAGTATTGACCAGACAAGGACTGGTTTGAAGGTTTTCCAAATGAGAACTGAGCTTTGGAGGTTTTCCAAAAACAGGTCAGACGAGAACTGACTACAAAACAGGTCATAGGAGAACTGACTACCAGGCGAAAACTAGGTTTACCAAAAACGGGTCAGACGAGAACTGACTACAAAACAGGTCAGACGAGAACTGACTCCTGGTTTCGGGTATCAGACGGGAACTGATTTTGTAGTTTGGGATATCAGACGGGAACTGATTTTTGGTTTGCCAAACAAGAACTAGGCTTTGGAAATGATTTTGGTTACACAGTTTTGACAGGTAACGGGTTCAGGTTATTAGATGAGGTGATGGCACAATTCCTCGACACTCAACTATTGCTGACGAAAATGAACTCGCTTGAGTAAATGCCCTAGTGTAGTTCCACTTGCCCTAGTCTAAAAGCTTGCCATGAGACGACCTCGAGATGGCTCGCCCCAGAATCTGTACCATGAAAGGATTCATCCCTGGTTGACCAACTCTGATAAGCTCTGAAAATATGGAGAGGAATAATTCCTTTGTTTCCAATTTTTCCCTAGCATGTGAGATCTCTGTAAAACCTTCCTCGAAAGGAGATCTGAAATTTTTGTACCCTGATGGTTTGATATGAACTGCCTCAGCATTCTGAACTTTGAAGAGGCACTTCAAGTTAATTGCCTTATGTATAAGAATAGCTCTCGTGCTCTTGGGGGGGCTTGCCCCATCCTTGCAATGACTTTTACCCCTGATTGGCTGACTTGGGAAGGTGTGCCCCTGACTTTGAGAGATTTGTCGAATCTCGACCTGATTGCCTTCAGATTAACTGACTTTTAGATGGCTGACTCCCATTATATGATCTTTTAATGTGACTTGCCCCTGCTCCACGGAGTACTCAGGCGCTCTGCATCTTATCATGATCAAACTTTCCACTGTGGAAACTTTCCTGATATCAAGTGCTTACTCGCAAGTAAAACAAATTGTTTTGCACAAAAGATACATTAATGCAATGCATATGACAGTTTTGAAATCCAAGTCTGTTCACTGAAAAAAAGTGGTGACATAAAGTGAACGAATCACTTATCAGAATGTCAACCTTAGAACCAACATGGTAAGAGGAATCCTTTTAAGAGTCATTTTCGGCGCGATCTTTACCAAAGTATGCTTTCGAAACAAACCTGCTTCAATTAGGACTTTTGAAGGTTGTAACGTGGTCTGGTTCACAGTTTGAAAGAAAGGATATAAGGCTCAAAGTTTATTTTAACCCACCCATTCTCCTTGATGTTCTCCAGTCCTAAGTTCAGCTAACTTGACACAAGCGCTCACCTTTTAAAGGTTGAATGAAATGAGTGATGGTTCAGGAAACCACAAATTTTCGGAGTGACAGTCACTCGGTTTTCGTCTTTTGGTGTCTAGAATCACACGACTTGTTCTTCATCGTTTTTTCAATTTCCCAATTTTTGCCCGGAATGGCTATTTTGAGCTTCTTTTGATTTCAAAGTCCAACGGGATGCCCTAATTTTTGCCTAAGTCGCTCGCTTCAAGATTCGACTTAGCGGGCTTCTTCCTTTGATTTTTTTCTTTTTTCTGTCATCTTTTTTCGAAACAAATCGTGTGACACTGGCTTGTCTGACTTGTTGAAGGGATTGCGACTGTTTCACTCCTTGGCCGGTAATGGATAACCGGTGTGGTTTTTTAGGCACGACCTCTAGAGGTGTGATTGATCCTCGAACAGGAATACTCCTTTTGCAATTTGGACGCTCGATCAAATTAACTGATACCTACCCAACTCCGGGTTAAGATTGAGGTTTTTTCGTTTTTCAGAAAGAAACTCCTACTACTAGGCTCAAAGGGGTTGACAAGGGATTATCATCCTTATATATCCATTATTTAGGAATTTGAAATAGTGCATGTACATCATCAGCAGGTTTCATTCAAAAGCATACAATTGGAAGCTTGCACATTTTTCAACTTTGTCATCCTCCCTCAGATTCCACTTAAACAAACATTTGACATCAATAAAAAGCATAGAGTGAACACAAATGGATTTAAACAAAAAACTGCATATTCATTTCATTATCATTATCAATTGAAAACAAACAAGTTTTACAAATGAGATTTGCACTTAAACAGAAAAGAAACTACAATGCAAAGAAATGACATGATAAAACAGATTGCCGGCTTTGGGGAACCGGGCTTTCACATCTGGATTTGCTGCTGAATCAGCCATCTCCAAAATTGCTCGTCGACGTTGTTGCACCCCAAAATTTGACCAACATTTATTTATCCATCAAGTGTTTGAAGGTTGATACCTTCATCAGAAAGTTCAAGAGATCTTCAGAGAAATTGGTTGAAACCAAGGTTGTGTGCTTCATAGCTTGAGAGTTGGGGGAGCTCCTCAGATGATTCTGAGACTATGAGAATGAACTTGAAGCTTTGATAGAGTTTATGAGATGTCTTGAAAGTCATCATGAAGCCCAGAGAAGTCATTATGCAAGAATGCAAGAGATTCAGCCATGAATGGTAGAATTAGGGTTTGACTGGGTCAACCCTAGGTCAACTGAGGATTTGGAGAAGGTTGAGACCCAATCCAAGAGCCATGAGATCATGGAATGGTGTATGGAGATGTTATAAGGATGATTCCTAGACCAACTCATCATGATTGAGGAGTTTGAGAAGTTTTAAGTTAGGGTTTCTAAGGATGGACAGTGTAAAATCCCCTAGTTTGATCCCTATCTTCCAGGCAGTTTTAGCTCAAGATGTGGTTGTCATATCATCTTCCCCACAACATGAATGTTGTAGAGCTTGTTCTTAGCTTTAATTTGAGTGGTAGAAGTCCTTGATAGGACTTGCAGAGCTCAAGTTATGGTTTTGACAAATTACAGGTCATCTGAGGTATGTGAATCTGGGTCCTTGAAAGTCACCCAACTTGCAGACAACGTTTGCCCTAGTAGGATGATTCCTATGATCTCTTGGTCAACATGAATGTTGAAGATAGTCTTCTTAGATTTCTAGAGAGTACTATAAGTCCTTGATAGGATTTGTAGAACTCAACGTATGGCTTTGACAAGACAAGGGTATTTTGGTTATTTGGTGATTATAGGTCATTTTAAGCAAAGGCCATATCTCCTATTTCCAAGCCTCAAATGAAAAAACTCAAAACATCAAAGTTGTTCAAAATGGCATTTTAAGCCTAGAAAAGTGGTCATGAGTTGTTGGAAAAGCTTGTAGCAAGAATTGACAAGAATGGGTGAAAATGACCTAAAAAAGGCATATAAGTTAAATAAAGTCAAGTTGGAAATTGGTTTGGGAGATCTATGAATCCAAAATAGGTCATCCAATATATCATTTTGAGTGAAAATATCATTTTAAAAACAATGGTTTAGGCACAATTTTGATTTGAGGCCTAGAAATTGGACTTGCTTTGTAATGTTGTTACTTGCATATTAAGGCAACTTTGGAAAACTTCACACAAGGCAAGGAAATGCTTGTTTTTTGCACATACCATATCAATATCTCTTGTAAGGATATTTTAACACAAAATTAAGGAGCTTAACACATGAGATGAGATAATACAACATGTCATCAAAAGAGAAATTCCAAGGCATTCTAGCTCATTCTAGAAGCATCTAGGCTTTTCCATTGATTGCTATATATTGAGTGGCTCATGAGGAGAATAGAGGTTGGTGAAATCAGTGGTTAAGAGTAAATGTAACACCCCCTTTTCTATACCCCAAATAAATTAGATAAATCAATTAGGCACATAGAAAATTTATTTCATCAGAGTTTGATTAAAACATGGTATGAAAGAGGCGCATCACATTATCATGAAATTACACACATACGATACCTGCTCAAAATAGATATGCAACAATGGGTAACCCACATCTCAATATTTAGAATAAAGCGGAAACATCCAAATATTGAATCGATCTCATTCATAAAAGTATATACAACCATCAGTTAATTCATGATTTACAACGTATCCACAACAGATACATACACATATGTATCACAAAAGAATCAAAACAAAAGTAACTCCAAAAGAGTCAAAGACTTCCTAACTACCCAGATGTTACATATCAGAGCCATTGACCAAAAAGAGTGAAGACATCGCTTCACAAAGAGAACCTCCAGCTTCCTACTCTGCAATGCCTCATAGAGCATTAGAAAACAGCAGAAGGGTGAGAAACAACATCATAACAGTTAATGCATAAAATTGTATATATACATATACTCATATTGGTACAAGTTATACTCAAATTATGTTCTCACCACATTAAGCATATACAAATAATCATGCCTCTACACATACACATGAACATTCACTATATTTCCTCCAAACAATCACATATAACATACACAGTTATATTCACACAACCAATGCATCATACACAGATGACTCATGCAACTCATAGAGACCGACACACGACCCTATGCAGATGCAAATGCGGTACCGACTCATTCAACAAATTCCTTAAGGAATCGAGTATTCAGCAGATCCTCCACGGGATCAAGTACTCAGCAGATTCTCCACGGAATCAAATATTCATCAGATTCTCCACGGAATCGAATATTCAGCAGATCCTCCACGGGATCAAATACTCAGCAGATTCTCCACGGAATCAAATACTCTAACCAATCCTCCACGGGATTACATGTTATGACCGATTCTCCGAGGAATCACACAATGCAACCGATTCTCCAAGGAATCAAATATAACCATCGTATCATACGAGGTTCTGCAAATCCTCCGAGGGATCAATCGACACAAAAATGCATACTATGCTCACAAACATATTCATTGCATTTATCACATACGTAGCATATATCTATCATGCATTCACATTATACACCATTTCACACAAGGTTTACATACCTATTAATCCATCAATGCATTTCTATCTAATTCGAGCAAACGCACAACATTATCAAACGATTAAGATCCACAATCGGCTCCACAATCTAGGATTCACGCCTTTCGGCCACCCACAACACAACATGTTGAAACAGTTCACACATCAATCATTCATATAGGCGTTAATCATAATTGAATCAATCAAACATCATGCCATGAACAAACAGTAAAACAAATAACACTGCCAGGTTCGCCAACCTTCGCCTGGCGAAGCCACGCAGCGAATGCTCGCTGGCCTTCGCCTGGCGAACTCCCCAGCGAAGTCCACTGGGAGTAATTCTGGAATTACTCGCTGAGGCTCGCTACCCACTCGCCTGGCGAACCTTCGCCAACTTACCTCGCCTGGCGAACTTGCCAGCGAATACAGGGTAGTAGCTTCTGACTTGCTTCGCTACAGCTCGCTGGGCTTCGCCTGGCGAAGCTTCGCTGCCTTTCGCCTGGCGAACTTGCGAAGACAGAACTTCCATGGCTGTCTCAAAGCCCAAACTCCACACAACCATCCGATTAAATCTAAACCAGTCACAGTAGCACAACCCAACCATCACCCGAATAAACTACATCGTCTAATCCAATTTCTAACCGATTAAAACTTCATTCTACTCACAAAACCAACTTCTAACCTAAGTGGAAAAAGAGTAGAAACTCTACAAAATCCACACACATACACATACAATCATACACATTAAAGAGATGATGGAGTTTCACACCCTTACCGATCGATTGCAAGCCTTGGTGATGATTCCTTGATGATTCTAGGTTTTCCTCTCCACTTTCTCTTCTCTTTCTCCTCTCCTCTTTTCTTTCTCTTGCTTTTCCTCTTATGTTACTATCTTCTTCCTTTTTCCTCTCTTACTCTATCTCTATTTCTTTCCTCTCAAATTCTTTCCAACACTTATCAATCAATTCTTACACTAAAGTGCTAAATGTCTAAAATGCCCTTTTTACTCTAATTCCCGAAAACTCTCCGAATCGGTAAAAATAGATAAAATAAGCAAAACACCACATAGCAATATATAATTTCTCAATTTAAAACAAACATCAATTAAATAAATTAAAAGACTCAACAATTAATGGGAATTCAGAATCGGGGCGTTACAACTCTCCCCCACTTTAGAAATTTTCGTCCTCGAAAATATCACCTGATTCAAACAACTCTGGATGCGATTCTCGCATCTTGCTTTCCAATTCCCAAGTCATGTTGCCTTCCGCGGCACCTCCCCAGGACACTTTCACAAGCGCAATATCCTTGCCTCTTAGTTTCTTAACTTCACGGTCCAAAATACTAACCGGTAAAACTTCAACTGTAAGGTTATCTCTTACTTCCACTTCATCCATTGGGATCACATGTGACGGATCCGGAACATACTTCCGAAGTTGCGAGACATGGAATACATCATGCAAATTCGAAAGGTTCGGAGGCAACGCCACACGATACGCCACATCACCAACCCGTGCGACAATCTGATACGGACCAATAAAACGAGAAGTCAACTTTCTCGACTTCAAGGCACGACCCACACCCGTAACCGGTGTAACTCTCAAAAACACATGGTCGCCCTCTTGAAACTCGAGATCCTTTCTCCTTTTATCATGATAACTTTTCTGTCTATTCTGAGAAGCTCTCATCTTTTCCCGAATAAATTTCACCTTTTCCGTCGTTTGCTGTACCATTTCAGGACCAACTACCGACTTTTCACCTGTCTCATGCCAACACAGAGGTGTTCGACATCTCCGACCATATAAAGCCTCAAATGGCGCCATACCAATACTCGAATGGAAACTGTTATTATAGGTGAACTCAATCAACGCTAAATAACCGTCCCACGCACCACCTTGTTCAAGCACACAAGCACGCAACAGATCTTCTAACGATTGAATCGTCCTCTCGGTTTGACCATCCGTTTGCGGATGATATGCTGAACTCAATCTCAACTTAGAACCCCAGGCACCTTGCAAACTCTCCCAAAATCTTGAAGTAAATCTAGGATCTCTATCCGACACAATACTCTTAGGAACTCCATGAAGCTTCACAATAGTGCCAACATAAATCTCGGCCAACCTTTCCAAAGAATAAGTAATATCAATCGGAATAAAGTGGGCCGATTTAGTAAGCCTATCAACAATCACCCAAATAGCATTGTGTCCTCTTTGCGTATTCGGCAATCCCGTAACAAAATCCATCGATATACTATCCCATTTCCATTCCGGAATATCCAACGGTTGCATCAATCCACTAGGCTTCTGATGCTCCACCTTAGACTTCTGACAAGTCAAACACGAGTACACAAAACGAGCAACATCGCTTTTCAATCCAGACCACCAAAAGATCTTCTTCAAATCCTGATACATCTTATTCGCTCCCGGATGAATACTTAAGTTACTCCGATGTCCCTCTTCCAATATCATCTTTTTCAAATCCGCGTCATCGGGAATACAAATACGACCTCGAAACCTCAAAACTCCTAATTCATCAACTTTGAAATCTTCATTTCCATTCGTCATCAAATCCACCAATTTCAAATCCAACTTTTGCTTTTCACACACCGTAGCAAGGAAATCATTCGTGACATGCAACATACCAAGCTTCACACTACTCGGCGTTAACTCACAAACCAAACTCAAATCTCTAAAGTTCTCCAAGAGTTCCCACTCTTTAACCATCAAAGTAGACACGTGCAACGACTTCCGACTTAAGGCATCGGCTACCACATTCGCCTTACCCGGATGATAATTTAAACCAAAATCATAGTCCTTCAAAAGTTCTAGCCATCTCCTTTGCCTCATATTCAATTCCTTTTGATCAAACAAATACTTCAAACTCTTGTGATCGCTAAAAACTTCAAATCTTGCACCATAAAGATAGTGCCTCCAAATTTTCAAAACGAACACCACCGCCGCTAACTCCAAATCATGAGTAGGGTAATTCTTTTCATGCACTCTCAACTGCCTAGAAGCATACGCCACGACCTTCCCATCTTGCATCAATACACCACCCAATCCTGACAAAGAAGCATCACAATAAACCACAAAAGGTTCCGTAGGATTCGGCAAAATCAAAACTGGCGCTGTTGTTAACCTTCTCTTTAATTCCATGAAACCCTCTTCACAATTAACATCCCAAATAAAAGCCTTTCCTTTACAAGTCAACTGCGTCAACGGGAGTGCTAACTTCGAAAATCCTTCGATAAACCTCCGGTAGTAACCGGCCAAGCCCAAAAAGCTTCGAATTTCCGTAACCGATCTTGGAGTCTCCCATTGCATTACCGCATCGATCTTGGATGGATCCACACTAATACCATTGCCGGAAATAATATGCCCAAGAAAACTCACCTCCGACAACCAAAACTCACACTTAGACAACTTTGCATACAACTTCTTCTCTTTCAAAATCCGCAACACAATCCTTAAATGTTCTTCGTGTTCCTCTCGAGACTTAGAATAAATCAAAATGTCATCGATAAACACCACCACAAAACGATCCAACTGCTCGTGAAAGATACGGTTCATATATTCCATGAAAACACCCGGCGCATTAGAAACTCCGAATGGCATCACCGTATACTCGTAGTGACCATATCGTGTTCTAAAAGCCGTCTTCGAAATATCTTCCTCCTTAACCCGAATCTGGTGATAACCGGATCTTAAATCAATCTTACTAAAAACACGGGCTCCAACCAATTGATCCATCAGATCATCAATTCTTGGAAGTGGATACTTGTTCTTAATTGTTACCTTATTCAACTGCCGATAATCAATACACAATCGCATACTACCATCCTTCTTCTTTACCAACAATACCGGCGCACCCCAAGGAGAAACACTTGGTCTTACAAATCTCTTATCCAACAAATCATTCAACTGCTTCTTTAATTCCACCAACTCCGATGCCGACATCCGATACGGGGCCATCGAAATCGGTCTAGTACCTGGAACTAGATCAATAGAAAATTCAACCTCTCTCTTTGGCGGCACATCCGCAACATCTTCCGGAAACACTTCAGGAAATTCACAAACCACAGGAAACACGTCGAGCTCAACTTTGCTCTCCACCGACAACGATGCAAACAAACCAAACAACTGAGCTTCGTCCGCTAAAAGTTTCTTCAACTCTTTAGTGGAAAGAAAACTCTCGTTTTCACCATCTTCCAAAGAAGGAAACCTTACCAACTTGTGATAGCAATCCAAATGAACTTTATTAAATTGCAACCAATTCATACCCAAGATTACGTCCAAACCTTCCAACGGCAAACACACTAAATCCATAACGAAGTCCTTACCATACATGGTCAAAGGACAACTTGCACACACCAAAGAAGTAGTTACCGACCCCGAAGCGGGAGTCCCAATAACCATACCACTACTCAAGGAAACCATACACAAATCCAACCGCTTAGCACACGCAAGAGAAATGAACGAGTGAGTCGCTCCAGTATCAATAATAGCAACTAAAGGCATATCATTAATAAAGCATGTACCTTTAATCAAACGATCTGCCGCATTAGTGGCGTCTGAACCTGCTAATGCGAATACTTTTCCGCCCGCCGGAGTTTGCTTCGGTTTGGTACAATTCGGGCTAATGTGACCCACCTCGCCACAATTAAAACACTTCACAGCATTCTTTCTACACTCTGCTGCATCATGACCAAAGAGTCCACAGTTGGAACACTTCGCCTTGAACTTTCCACAATCATAAGACTTGTGGCCCATCACGCCACACTTAAAACATTTGATCGCACCGGAACCTCCTCCGGGTCTCCTATCAAAGTTTCCCCTATGTTTGCCCTTATCAGCAGGCGTCACATAAGGTCCGCTTCGTACTTGCTGCTTCCCTCTCCTCTCGCTCAAACCCTTATAATGAGTAGAACGAGCTCTACTATCTTCTTCATAAATTCTACAACACTCAGTCAAATCCGAAAATCTTCGTATCCTTTGATACCCCACCGCTTGCTTTATCTCCGGACGCAAGCCATTCTCATACTTGATACATTTGGAAAATTCCGCCGTAACCGCATCATAGTGAGGGTGAAACTTCACTAACTCAGTAAACTTAGCGGTGTAGTCCACCACCGACATATTACCTTGTTTCAACTCCAGAAATTCCATTTCTCTCTTCCCTTTAACACTTTCGGGATAATACTTCCTTAGAAACTCAGCACGAAATAAATCCCACGTAATCTCCTCGTCGTCGACTTCAAGAACTTGCCTCATGCTGACCCACCAGTCATCGGCCTCTTCTCTCAGCATGTGAGTCCCTAGTCTCACCTTATTCCCTTCAGCACAATCCATCACCCTAAAAATTCTCTCAATTTCCTTTAACCATATCTGAGCACCATCCGGATCAAATCTCCCTTTAAACACCGGTGGCTGGTTCTTCCTAAACTCATCATTCGCATTCACGCTAGGTGCACCCTGCACAGCTCTGGCCATAGCCTCTAACGCCGCTGCCATAGCATTGTCATTACGACCTGCCATATTCTGAGGATTCCCAAAATTAACAACAAGGTTAAACAACCGTTCAACCAACACAACAACAAGACAGACACGACTGACTCAACACTGGCTCTGATACCACTTAATGTAACACCCCCTTTTCTATACCCCAAATAAATTAGATAAATCAATTAGGCACATAGAAAATTTATTTCATCAGAGTTTGATTAAAACATGGTATGAAAGAGGCGCATCACATTATCATGAAATTACACACATACGATACCTGCTCAAAATAGATATGCAACAATGGGTAACCCACATCTCAATATTTAGAATAAAGCGGAAACATCCAAATATTGAATCGATCTCATTCATAAAAGTATATACAACCATCAGTTAATTCATGATTTACAACGTATCCACAACAGATACATACACATATGTATCACAAAAGAATCAAAACAAAAGTAACTCCAAAAGAGTCAAAGACTTCCTAACTACCCAGATGTTACATATCAGAGCCATTGACCAAAAAGAGTGAAGACATCGCTTCACAAAGAGAACCTCCAGCTTCCTACTCTGCAATGCCTCATAGAGCATTAGAAAACAGCAGAAGGGTGAGAAACAACATCATAACAGTTAATGCATAAAATTGTATATATACATATACTCATATTGGTACAAGTTATACTCAAATTATGTTCTCACCACATTAAGCATATACAAATAATCATGCCTCTACACATACACATGAACATTCACTATATTTCCTCCAAACAATCACATATAACATACACAGTTATATTCACACAACCAATGCATCATACACAGATGACTCATGCAACTCATAGAGACCGACACACGACCCTATGCAGATGCAAATGCGGTACCGACTCATTCAACAAATTCCTTAAGGAATCGAGTATTCAGCAGATCCTCCACGGGATCAAGTACTCAGCAGATTCTCCACGGAATCAAATATTCATCAGATTCTCCACGGAATCGAATATTCAGCAGATCCTCCACGGGATCAAGTACTCAGCAGATTCTCCACGGAATCAAATACTCTAACCAATCCTCCACGGGATTACATGTTATGACCGATTCTCCGAGGAATCACACAATGCAACCGATTCTCCAAGGAATCAAATATAACCATCGTATCATACGAGGTTCTGCAAATCCTCCGAGGGATCAATCGACACAAAAATGCATACTATGCTCACAAACATATTCATTGCATTTATCACATACGTAGCATATATCTATCATGCATTCACATTATACACCATTTCACACAAGGTTTACATACCTATTAATCCATCAATGCATTTCTATCTAATTCGAGCAAACGCACAACATTATCAAACGATTAAGATCCACAATCGGCTCCACAATCTAGGATTCACGCCTTTCGGCCACCCACAACACAACATGTTGAAACAGTTCACACATCAATCATTCATATAGGCGTTAATCATAATTGAATCAATCAAACATCATGCCATGAACAAACAGTAAAACAAATAACACTGCCAGGTTCGCCAACCTTCGCCTGGCGAAGCCACGCAGCGAATGCTCGCTGGCCTTCGCCTGGCGAACTCCCCAGCGAAGTCCACTGGGAGTAATTCTGGAATTACTCGCTGAGGCTCGCTACCCACTCGCCTGGCGAACCTTCGCCAACTTACCTCGCCTGGCGAACTTGCCAGCGAATACAGGGTAGTAGCTTCTGACTTGCTTCGCTACAGCTCGCTGGGCTTCGCCTGGCGAAGCTTCGCTGCCTTTCGCCTGGCGAACTTGCGAAGACAGAACTTCCATGGCTGTCTCAAAGCCCAAACTCCACACAACCATCCGATTAAATCCAAACCAGTCACAGTAGCACAACCCAACCATCACCCGAATAAACTACATCGTCTAATCCAATTTCTAACCGATTAAAACTTCATTCTACTCACAAAACCAACTTCTAACCTAAGTGGAAAAAGAGTAGAAACTCTACAAAATCCACACACATACACATACAATCATACACATTAAAGAGATGATGGAGTTTCACACCCTTACCGATCGATTGCAAGCTTTGGTGATGATTCCTTGATGATTCTAGGTTTTCCTCTCCACTTTCTCTTCTCTTTCTCCTCTCCTCTTTTCTTTCTCTTGCTTTTCCTCTTATGTTACTATCTTCTTCCTTTTTCCTCTCTTACTCTATCTCTATTTCTTTCCTCTCAAATTCTTTCCAACACTTATCAATCAATTCTTACACTAAAGTGCTAAATGTCTAAAATGCCCTTTTTACTCTAATTCCCGAAAACTCTCCGAATCGGTAAAAATAGATAAAATAAGCAAAACACCACATAGCAATATATAATTTCTCAATTTAAAACAAACATCAATTAAATAAATTAAAAGACTCAACAATTAATGGGAATTCAGAATCGGGGCGTTACAAGTAAAGGATAAAGTGGTATTCAAAGTTTATTTAAAAGCAAGCAAGGTCACGAATTCATCTTTAGAGGTTTCTTCCATCAAAACTCTTGCAAACAGAAATCATTACTCCATTAGAGGATCATCTTGAAGAAAGAGCAAGCCCTGAATCAACCCCTACATACACCTACCATTGCTACTTGACAGGTTTGTGTTCTTTCTCATATCTCCATAATTATGTACATTCCATTAGAGTTCTAGGGTTAGACTGGTTAAGATAGGTTAGATGATTGTTTTCTGAGAATTAGAGAAGGTTTCATGAGGTTTCATGGCAGGTCACGATTTCTTTATGGATCAAGAACAAGAATTATAGGGAGCATTAATACTTGTGCAATAGCATGTTAGAGTCAGTGTTGCATAAGGAACATTTTAGTGTAGAAAGATCCAAGAGAGCCGAATCCTTGGAAGGTGATCAGATCATGATTGGTTTTTCCCCAGTGGAGTGTTGAGCAGCTGAAGTTGTTTCCCCACAGAGTTATCATCCCCAGAAGAGTAGCCGAGACGGCTACGCAGTTTATTTTCGCGATTGATATCACTTTCCTTCAGCAGGTTCGGGTTCTCGTAGAGCTTCGTCCCCTGCAGTAATCAGCTGAAGTTGTTTCCCCTGCAGCAGTCAACCGAAGATCATTTCCCCAGACAGAGTCCGATTGATATTGGTGTGTCCACGTTCTCCTCAGCAGGATGATTCCTCCATCTGAGTAGTTCTTTCTCCTTGACAGGAGGATTTCCCCCTCGGCATTTATTTTGCTGACGGGATCGCATCATTGTGCATGATTGCATAGCATTTAGCATAAACGCATAGCATTTCCACCTCGTGGAGCATGGCGCCAAAGCATATGCATCATAAACATGATCCAGGTTGTTACCATTCTTGTTTTACAGGTGCCTCGCCGAAGGATCAGTGATTCAGGATGATTCCTGATAGTCTCCCCAGCGAAGTCTTCAGTTCAAGATGATTCTCGAAATCCTCAGCAGGGCCGTTTTCTTAAGATGATTCTTAAGACCTCAGTGCAGTCTCCCGAGTTGGTTGCTCAAATTGATACTTGGAGTCTCCAGCTAAGATCGCCCAGGATGGTTCCTGAAGCCCCAAGAGAGCCGAGACCTTGGAAGCTGCTCAAGTCGCGATCGATTTGTCCCTAACAAGAGTTGCCCAGGATGATTCATGGAACCCCCAACAGAGTGGAGGTCTTTTCCCCAGCAGGCAGGTAGATCGATATCCCCAGCCGAGCACAGCCATGAGTGGCAGATGAAATGTTTCCCCAAGCAGATCCTGAAGGATTGTCCAGCAAGCAGAAGTTTGTTTATCCCCGTGAGTTTGAGGACTTAATGACATGAGTGTCTTGTAGCCTGAAGGCTATGTTCCCCAGAAGGGTCGTTCCCCCAGAGAGTCATTCAGGGCATTTATCGCTTTCCCCATACAGAGTATAGCAGAGGATAGTGTGTTGATCAGCCTGATGTGCTGTGTTCTCCGGAGGAGTCCGTCATCCTCAAGTGTAAGTCCAGTTGAGATGGGCAGAAAGTGCAGTTCCCTTGAAGGGTAGCTCTTCCTCAGCAGAGTGGTTACTCTCCCCGAGAGGATGATTCTTCCTCCCAGCATTTATTTTGCTGGGGCATTTCCTTGCATGATTGCATAACATTTACTCAAAAGCGTAGCATTCCGTTTCGCGCGGAGCATTACGCCCATTTTTCCAGCATTTGCATATGAAGCATGAACCAGGTGGTTACCTTGCTCTCGAGCAGAAGTACTTGCTCCCCAGTAAAGTTTGTAGGAATCGTCTGAGTGAGCTCTTTCGTTATTCCCCAGCAGTTGTTGAAGTCGTTTGAGTGAACTCTCTCATTTTTCTGCAGCAAAGTCTACAAGGTTGTTTGGGTGAACCCTTCTTCCTTTTCCCCAGTGAGTCGTCAGGATTGTTTGGGTGAACCCTCATTCCTCTCTCCTTAACAGAGTTGTTAACCTGATGATTATTTCTGGTGACCCGGCATGTTTTCTTTTATTTAGCAACGACTTGACAGGGTGTCAAGAGAATAGCAGCGTGATATGTTTGCTCCAACAGTGATGTCTAATCTGAAGATTGACTTCGTAAACGCCTGAAGGCGATATCAGAAGGTTCCTGTGGATTCAGACTTCCTTGTTGATGAATCAACGTTTGTCTGAAGACAAGGTTCAAAAGTTTATAGATACAACTTTTGTATGCAAGGTGATCCGTGTTGGCCTGAAGACCAAGTCAGTTGTCCTGAGGTGATGATTGATTGCGATCAAGTGAAGTGTTTCTTCTGACTGAAGTCGAAGATGTTTCTCCAGCTGAAGCGGAGTTTGCCTGAAGGCAAAGTGATTGAATCCCCGCAGAGTCATGAATGGCTCAGGATACCACTTCTCTGACTGAAGTCACAGATTTCCCAAGCTGAAGCGAAGGTGCCTGAAGGCAAGGTTATCCCCAAAGTCATGAATGACTTAGGATTCATTTTTCGGACTGAAGGCCGAAGTATATCCCTGACTGAAGTCACGGATACTCTATAGCAGAGGCGGAGTTGCCTGAAGGCAGATCCATGTATCCTTGAAGGCCAAGGACCATTTTCTTCAGACTGAAGTCGAAGATACCTCCTGCTGAGTTGCCGACGCGCAAAGTTTACATCCTTGAAGGCCAAGGATGCTTATCTTCAGAAGTACTTGAAGATCTTTTCTAGCTGAAGCTGGAATCGCCGACGGGCAAGGTTTATATCCTTGAAGGCCAAGGATGTCTATCTTCAGAAGAGCTTGAAGATTCTCCAGCGGGTCTGGAGTGGCCAGGGGCCAGGGTTTCATCTATCCCTGAAGGCCAAGGATTTCATCTTCAGAAGTACTTGAAGATCTTTTCTGGCTGAAGCTGGAAGTGGCCAGGGGCCAGGGTTTCATATATCTTTGATGTTGAAGTTCTACGGTGGGCTCAGTATGCAGTAGTATTTGGATGTTCGTTATGGTTCAGAGGGAGAAGCCCAGATCAGAGAGTGCTTGGTTAAGTCTCCCATTCCCAGCGGAGTAGTTTCAAATACACAAGTGTACCTTTTGTTTCATTTACCAGGGGTGAGCCCCAGGTCAGAGTTGTTCAGTGTTGTATTTTCTCCAGCGGCGATGCGGGGTATTTTGGTTGATCGACGGCGATGTCAGATTTAGTTCTCCGACGGCGATGTTGGATGTTTGTTTCCCTAAGTTATGGGTGTTCTTGACGGCGATGTCAGGTGATTCGGTGTTCCAGCGGCGATGTTGGGTGTTTCTCAGAATTTTGTTTGCTTCTGACGGTGATGTCAGGCGGTTTAGTCTTCCAGCGGTGATGTTGGGTGTTTGGTTGCCTGGAGACGATGTCAGAAGAAGTTAACGTGGATAACTGACGGCGATGTCAGATCAGTATTTCTCCAGCTAGTTGTCGTGCAGCTAGTATTGCAGTGTTCGAAGGTTTGTCCCCCGCAGAGTATCGTATGCTCGTGCAGTTGGCAAATTTTCGGGTTTACCGGTATTCAACCGTCTCGCACCTTGATTGGCTGAGAGCCGTTCGCTCCTCACCCAGTCAGGTTCAAGCCGTTTGAATAGGGGCAGCTGTTGCACCCCAAAATTTGACCAACATTTATTTATCCATCAAGTGTTTGAAGGTTGATACCTTCATCAGAAATTCAAGAGATCTTCAGAGAAATTGGTTGAAACCAAGGTTGTGTGCTTCATAGCTTGAGAGTTGGGGGAGCTCCTCAGATGATTCTGAGACTATGAGAATGAACTTGAAGCTTTGATGGAGTTTATGAGATGTCTTGAAAGTCATCATGAAGCCCAGAGAAGTCATTATGCAAGAATGCAAGAGATTCAACCATGAATGGTAGAATTAGGGTTTGACTGGGTCAACCCTAGGTCAACTGAGGATTTGGAGAAGGTTGAGACCCAATCCAAGAGCCATGAGATCATGGAATGATGTATGGAGATGTTATAAGGATTATTCCTAGACCAACTCATCATGATTGAGGAGTTTGAGAAGTTTTAAGCTAGGGTTTCTAAGGATGGACAGTTTAAAATCCCCTAGTTTGATCCCTATCTTCCAGGCAGTTTTAGCTCAAGATGTGGTTGTCATCTCATCTTCCCCACAACATGAATGTTGTAGAGCTTGTTCTTAGATTTAATTTGAGTGGTAGAAGTCCTTGATAGGACTTGCAGAGCTCAAGTTATGGTTTTGACAAATTACAGGTCATCTGAGGTATGTGAATCTGGGTCCTTGAAAGTCACCCAACTTGCAGACAACTTTTTCCCTAGTAGGATGATTCCTATGATCTCTTGGTCAACATGAATGTTGAAGAGCATCTTCTTAGCTTTCTAGAGAGTACTAGAAGTCCTTGATAGGATTTGTAGAACTCAACTTATGGCTTTGACAAGACAAGGGTATTTTGGTTATTTGGTGATTATAGGTCATTTTAAGCAAAGGCCATATCTCCTATTTCCAAGCCTCAAATGAAAAAACTAAAAACATAAAAGTTGTTCAAAATGGCATTTTAAGCCTAGAAAAGTGGTCATGAGTTGTTGGAAAAGCTTGTAGCAAGAATTGACAAGAATGGGTGAAAATGACCTAAAAAAGGCATATAAGTTAAATAAAGTCAAGTTGGAAATTGGTTTGGGAGATCTATGAATCCAAAATAGGTCATCCAATATATTATTTTGAGTAAAAATATCATTTTAAAAACAATGGTTTATGCACAATTTTGATTTGAGGCCTAGAAATTGGACTTGCTTTGTAATGTTGTTACTTGCATATTAAGGCTACTTTGGAAAACTTCACACAAGGCAAGGAAATGCTTGTTTTTTGCACATACCATCTCAATATCTCTTGTAAGGAGATTTTAACACAAAATTAAGGAGCTTAACACATGAGATGAGATAATACAACATGTCATCAAAAGAGAAATTCCAAGGCATTCTAGCTCATTCTAGAAGCATCTAGGCTTTTCCATTGATTGTTATATATTGAGAGGCTCATGAGGAGAATAGAGGTTGGTGAAATCAGTGGTGAAGAGTAAAGGAGAAAGTGGTATTCAAAGTTTCTTCAAAAGCAAGCAAGGTCATGAATTCATCTTAAGAGGTTTCTTCCATCAAAACTCTTGCAAACAGAAATCATTACTCCATTAGAGGATCATCTTGAAGAAAGAGCAAGCCCTGAATCAAGCCCTACATACACCTACCATTGCTACTTGACAGATTTGTGTTCTTTCTCATATCTCCATAATTATGTACATTCCATTAGAGTTCTAGGGTTAGACTGGTTAAGATAGGTTAGATGATTGTTTTCTGAGAATTAGAGAAGGTTTCATGGCAGGTCACGATTTCTTTATGGATCAAGAACAAGAATTATAGGGAGCATTAATACTTGTGCAATAGCATGTTAGAGTCAGTGTTGCATAAGGAACATTTTAGTGTAGAAAGATCCAAGAATTATGGAGGTGCATCACAGTGGAAAGCTTATGTACCATGGAGTTCATGCTATCGGTTTCTTAGTTCTAGGGCGTTTCAATTAAAACCATTGATATGGTTGGATTCCTTGGAGAGAGTAGAGTAATCTAGGTCTTTAGATTTTCAAAATTGATGCTGATTTGAAAGAGAACGAGTGAGTTGAATATTCATGCATGGAACCTGGTTCTTTCATGGAAACCCTAGCATTTTGGGGAAGACGATATGAGGACCGTCAGATTACACCAAGACCATTGACTTGAGCCCTTAATCCGATGGCCAGAATTTAATTGAAAATCGGAGGGAATTCCATAAACTAAAACGCGTCGTTTCACTTAATGTGAAACCCTGGGCCTGAACCAAACACTGCTATTCGCACACCCATACTGAAGCCCAATCCAAAATACACTTCAAATGGTTGCTAAATGCACCGTGTTCTTAATCTTTTTCTTTTATTTTTTTATTTCAATTTCTGATAACATAGTGGGCTTAGCGCCTTTGCTAATTGCACCACCTCTCTCTGGCCCATCATAACAATGAACTGGGCGCATTATTTTTCACACCCCCCTCCCCATTTCATTTTATTTCAATTTCTTTAATTTCTTTTATTTTCTTGCATCTTATAAAATTCATAAATAATAGAAAAATTAATATTTTTCATTTCTTGTTTTTCCTATAGGTTTATATTCCTGTCTAGAAAATTAATAAAAATAAAAATTCCATTTTATTTTTAGTTTAGTATTTTTAGAATATTATTCTTTTAAATAGCTTTTTAGGAGGTTTAGGTGTATACTCAATTTTGTAGAATTTAGTTTAGGACCTTCCCTTAATGTTTTTGAGTCATTCTTTTTAGTATGATTACATATTGAGCCTTAGTTCCCTCTGGATTTATTTCATGATTTTTAGATCAAAATTTGATTAGATTAGTTATGTTGACATTAGGGTACTATAATTAGGGTTTTAAGAATGCATAGGTGAAGTAAATCATTTCTTTTAGGAGTTTTAGTTTGATTTTGGGGTATGGGACTATAGGGCTATTATGGGTAGGTGTAATAGACCCTTGTGAATAAGCATTAGTTTTTTCCCTATAACTTTAGTATTTTCAAAGTATTTTCTGAATGGACTGTTTGTGGGGCATGTTTTGTGTTGATTGTCTATCTTTGGGGTTTATCTTTGGGGAATTGTTGTGGGGCTTGGTTTGTTTTGAAGACCTTGTTGAAGGAGCATGATGAAGGAGAAGATTGAAGATCAAGACCCAGAGGTTGAGAGGTTAGAACTTGCAAGGATGCATAGATAGAGGTCCTAGTCTAGGAGCTTGCTCTCTGTTGGTGAGGTTTGAGACCCTGAAGTTTGAGGGAAATTCATGGTACTTTCCTGAGGAAGGCACTATGGAGGTCTTTCATTCTTTCTTCTCACCTCTTTCCCAAGTATCCAATGATGTTGGAGCCTTCATGTGAGTTTAGTTTCTCCTGAGGAGGAATGTAAACTGATCACAGTTGTTGAGCCACATGGGATATGATTCCTAAGTGGAAGCCCCTAGTACTTTCCTGAGGAAGGCACTATGGGTCTGTTCACTTAGTTCCCTTAGTTCATCTAGGATTTCCCAAGTATCCAATGATGTTGGAGCCTTCATGTGAGTTTAGTTTCTCCTGAGGAGGAATGTAAACCGATCACAGTTGTTGAGCCACATGGGATATGATTCCTAAGTGGAAGCCCCTAGTACTTTCCTGAGGAAGGCACTATGGGTCTGTTCACTTAGTTCCCTTAGTTCATGTAGGATTTCCCAAGTATCCAATGATGTTGGAGCCTTCATGTGAGTTTAGTTTCTCCTGAGGAGGAATGTAAGCCAATCACAGTTGTTGAGCCACATGGGATATGAGTCCTAAGTATAAGCCTCCTAGTGCTTTCCTGAGGAAGGCACTATGAGTCTGCCTACTTAGCCCCCTTTCTTTGGTAAGCTTGTTTTGAAGCTTGAAGACTGGGATTGATTTCTTTTGATTAGGGTCTTGCTTTAGGGCTTTGCTTAGAGGTAGATTAGGGTTTTGTTCTTAGGGTTAGGATTAGGGGGAGCTTAGATGTAGATAATTTCTTTCTCAAGCATGGATGGTATTTCATTTCTTTTATCTGTATGACTGCAGTTTACTCTTTATTGCTTGATAGCGTGTTGTTTATTTTTCAGTATGATTACTGTTATTTCATGACTGGCTTGAGGTCGAGACGAGCTTGTGGAGGCTGAAGCCCCACACACATTTCCTCCCTCGCTTGCATTGCATGCATTTTACTGTTAAGCTGATGCTTTGTCTGTTTTGGTGTATCATTGACATGATCCCTTAGGACTCTCATTTCCTTTGATAAGGATTTGATGATAGGCTTTTAGGTTGAAACCTATGCATGACAACATCTAGGAGTTCCCTGTTCAAACCTCAACCATAGGATGAATCCATGGCACGATAACAGTAGGACTTGATAGTCTCCCTCCTAGTTGGGCCCGTTCTCTTCTCATCTCAAAACAGTTTAAGATACAGTAATCATGAATGATTTCTTTCTACGTTACGAGCCTTAAGCTATCTGAGAAAAGATTGTGGGAGAGTTTCTTTTCCACTGTCTGGATGTTTAGTATGGTACCCTTTGGGTGACATGCGACGCATTCACTCTCAGGTCATAGTCTCTAGTGCGGTTGAAATCGCAAACACAATAAAAAACACTTCTTTCAAAACAGGAAATAAATCGTAGTTTCCCGAACTACGTGAGCTCTGATCTCTCATGCCTGTTGAGAGTACGTAGGCACAAGATGGCGATGTCTTGGCGAGCTACCTTCCCCCATAACCCTTCGTAGGCCGAACTACGTTGACTCTGATTTCTCATTCTCTGATGAGAATACGTAGGCATAAAGTGCGATGCTTTGCCGAGTCATTTTTCTTTTCTTTTTCAGCCAGCCTTGATAGGTAGATAGATTATAACCAACCCATCCAAGTAAACAGATAAGCATGGATCCCGTCGAGTACGACAGACGTGAGGGGTGCTAATACCTTCCCCTTGCGTAACCGACTCCCGAACCCAGACAATGGTTGCGATGACCTTGTCTTACCCTTTTTCGTCAGGTTTTTCCGATCGTTTCCTTTCCCGCTCTGAGGGATAAATAACGAAAGGTGGCGACTCTTCTGTTGTGCCGGCACCTTATTTTCGCGCAAGCGACAGACGTCAATCTGATACTCTTCCGAACCTCTGCCACCGGTAAATTCTTCCACAACATTAATCGTTGAACCCACATGGCTGGATGAAGGAAGATTGCTGATTTGGATTCCCTGAGGTGTGATTGAGAACCTATTGGAGTCCAACAGAGTCTGAATCTTGCTTTTAAGCACCTTACAATCTTTGGTTGAATGCCCCTGTGCCCCAGCATGGTACTCACAACGGGCGTTGACATTAAAACCTGGCGGATACGGAGGAATCTCTGGATCAATCTTCTTCGGCAATATCAATCCACCTTTGATCAGACCTGGAAGCATTTGACTGTACAACATTGGCAGCTGGGTGAAATGCCTCTGTGGCTTCCTTGGTCTTTGTCAGGCATGCTTCTGCGGCTAATGACGGTACGATCATTGACTCTGGAGGGGAAATGATATCAGATGTATAGACCCAAGGGATTGTTGACTATGAACAGTTGAAACATCTGGAGATTAAGTCTGAAGTATCGGGAACTCCCTTTGTTCAGGTCCTTTCATCCTCAGGCTTGGCCTAGGAACAGGAAATAGTTGTGGGCATGGAGATTCTGAGGTTACAGATTGCAAGACATACTCCTAACCTGATGCAGCCTCAGGGGAGAGAATAGGAACATCCACCTCTTTTGCAATGAATGGGATAAGACCACCTGATACGCTCATGCCTCCCGATGCGAATTCAACTGCCTTTGAATCAATTAAGTCTTGAACTTTGTACTTAAAAGCTTTGCAGTTCTCGACATTATGCCCCGGTGCCCCAAAATGGAAATCACAATGGGAACTTGCATCATAGCCTGGTGGTAGCTCACCAGTCAATGGAGACAGAGTTTGAAGTTAAACCAATCGAAGTTGAAGCAAGAGTTGCAACAATTGAGCATAAGTCATAGGGATCTGATCGAAGATTCTGTTGAGCTGTTTCGTCCTTTGAGCATACCTCCTAATATTAGGATTGCCTTGGGAAACAAGAGGTAGCTACTGACGAGGAAATCCTGGAACCTCAGGTTGTACAAAAGATCTACGAGGCACATCACGCTTTGAGAGAGGTTCCACAGACAAAGGTGGAATAAGTATCTCTGCTGTGGCCTCAGGCACCTGATCGCCCTCCTTTCTTAGCACATTTCTTATCACTTCTGTGATCAGGCCTATCTGAGTCTTAAACTGATGAACTTCTTCCCTAAGCATCTTCTGATCCTGACACAAAACTTGCATGTCCACCATGAATTGTCCCACCTGGCTTCGGACTTCCCTTAACTCTGCTTGAATCTGTTCCATAGTCAACTTCTATCTTCTCTACCAGTTGATATCTGAAATCCTGGAGAAAAACCGGATCAGGATAACGAACCCCAGCCTCGAACACCTGCTATGCAAATGAAAATGCAGGATGCAAGATGCAAACATGTTATGATGATGCAAATGCAAAGACAAGGGATCAAGTCTGTTGTGTTGCTGACTGAGCTGAACCAGAGCTTCGCTTCGGAGAGAAAATACCAGCATATCAGAATACCAAAGCATAGGAGCCTCATAACATCAGAGATCAAAGGTCCGCACTGATGAGAAATCCGGGTAGGTTGGAGGTCAAGTTTCCTGCATGCCCTTCCCACTCACAGGTATGAACCTATCACTGACAAGGTTTGGTATCCTATACGGTCGTCAGCGTCACATGCTTTTGAGAAACGATGATACGTTCACCATTTATGGTTTGGCATCATAGTCTAATGAAGCAGCCTCACTTAGCTGACTCCCAAGTGATCGGTCTCCAGAGTCGACAGTTTTCAGATCCAACATCCCGGTCCTGACCAGCAGGATGCGATGTCTTCAAAGAAAACCTCGTCTGAATGTGAATTTCATGAGGACTAGTGCGTGCCAAACATACACGTCCTCACTACTCTCCACTCTAATGCTATGGTTATTCTCAAGCCTGGGTTTGGCATCTCACTCAATGGAACATTCCAACCCAACAGCACAGCAAAACTGATATATACAATGTTGAAAGTAAAATGCAATAAAGTATAACGCATATATACACACCCAAAGATAAACAAGCAAGCGCTAGGATTGACTCGCGTAGGTGATGTGAATTTCTCCCCAGCAGAGTCGCCAGCTGTCGCATTGCTGCGAATAGAGGTCGGCAAGGACAAAATAGTTACCACCGTTTGTTATTTATCCCAAAAGAGGGAAAGGAAACGATTAGAGAAAACCTAACGAAAATGGGAGAAGACAGGTCATCGCAACCAAATCTTGGGTTCGGGAGTCGGTTACACAAGGGGAAGGTATTAGCACCCCTCACGTTCTTCGTACTCGACAGGATCCATGCTTTGTTGCCTATCTAAAGGGTTTGAACTATCTATCTATAGGCCACAGGGACAAAAGAAAAGAAAAGAAAAGATACTCAATAGAGCATTGCCGCTCTATGCCTACGTATTCCCTCGTGTAATGGGAAAGTCAGAGTCAACGTAGTTCGGAAAGCTACGGGTGAAGGTGGGGAAGGTTGCTCATCAAGACATCATGGTCTTGTGCCTACGTATCCTCGTCTGGTACAAGAAATCAGAGCAAACATAGTTCGGGCTAACACGGACACTGGTTGGTTCATATTTTTTAGGCCCGAGTAGGGTTAAAACTTAGTTCTAGCAGTTAGGTGTATGCAGCTCGACCATTGGAGACTTAGGCGTTACCTGTTTGCGGTAGAACCAAGAGTTAACAAAACTCTCCTTATGAAAAAGGTTTTCCAATTGAATCCCGAAAGATAAAATGATGCACCAACTTTGACTGCAACCTCTTGCAAATGATATGAACACTTAGATAAGCTCCACAATGACTTTAAGAGCACTCAATGAGCTTCTCCAACATCTCTTGTCCATAACCATGGCCATGTGAATCCCTGATGATCTTCAGTTGCCCTCCAAGATAGGAGATGACCAACATTTGTCAATCTTCTCCCTCACAGAGTTTTGACCACTTCTTGATAAGCATAAGCATTGGATAAGTTGAATAACCACTCTTGGTTGAGCTTGAAACCCTTAATAACCCTCTTGGATGGCACACCTCCCCTGATCCCCTGCAAAAGACAATGCTATGCAGATGCGAATGCTAAAGACTGAAATGAAACACAAGCCAAGTAAAGAAAAAGGTTGGGCAAATTTTGGGGTACAACAGTTGCCCCTATTCAAGCGACTTGGACCTGAATGAGTGAAAAATGAACGGCTTTCAAACAATCAAGGTAAAAAATGGTTGAATACCAAAGAACCCGAAAATTTGCCAACCGCAAAAATAGAACTGCAAACTGTTACTGGAACAAAAATCTCCGGAAATAACTGAATTAATAGTTGCAACGACAACAAACCAACTGATTACCAACCAGAAAACACCGACACGCAGTCGGAAGACATATTTGCTAACATGCAGGCAATGACACTAAGTCGGAAAGATCATCTGATATCACCATCAGGTATCTATTGAAACAATAGGCATCGAACCCGAAGGCCAGCTCAACACGCAGCTGAGAAAACATCTGACATCATCGTCAGGCATCTGTCAAATAAAAACAGGCATCGAACCCGAAGGCCAGCTCAACCCGAAGTTGAGAACATCTGCTATACAAAGCAGGCATCGAACCCGAAGGCTGGATCAACACGCAGTTGATAAAACTTTGCTAACCAGCAGGCATTCGCTAAATAAAAGCGATCATCAAACCCGAAGGCCAGATCAACACGCAGTTGATAAACTTCTGCTAACCAGCAGGCATTCGCTAAATAAAAGCGAGCATCGAACCCGAAGGCCGGATCAACACGCAGTTGATAAACTTCTGCTAACTAGCAAGCATTCGGTAAATAAAAGCGAGCATCGAACTCGAGGGCCGGATCAACACGCAGTTGATAAACTTCTGCTAACTAGCAGGCAATTTCTAAATAAAAGCGAGCATCAAACCCGAAGGACGGATCAACATGCAGTTGATAAACTTCTAACGACAATTCACAAAAGAACTTCGTTGGGGAAAGAGAAACTTAAACAAGCAACTCTGGCGGGGAGAGAAAAGAGAAGCTTAACCAAGCAACTCTGGTGGCGACTTCACTGGGGAAGGAACAGAAACTTAACCAAGCAACTCTATTGGGAAACACCTGATAAGATGAAACACATCCATCAAGAATTTTTTTCCGAGGTCTGGATACCTGTACGGGCTAAAGGATTAACATCACAAACTACCATGGTCTGAATACCACACGGGCAAAAGAATCACATCATAATCTGCTATGGTCTGGATACCACACGGGCAAAGGAAATCATCCATCTGTTGGAAATACACCTGAAAAACAAGAGGTAACAACCTGGCTTATGTTTCACATGCATATGTTTGAATATGGCGTAATGCTCCATACAAAATGGAAATGTTACGCGTTTCTGAGAATGCTATGCACAAATGCAAAATGCACCGGAACCGAATCAGCAAAATAAATGCTGAAGGGACAAAGGTCACTCTGCTGGGGATGGATGGAACATGCCAATTACGATTGGACTTATGTCGGGAAATAAGCCCTGGATGGCCTTCTGAAAAACGAACGTCCCTGGATAATATTTGCTCTGACGAGAACAAAAGTTCACCCTGCTGGGAATCAACGCAAACTCTACTGGGGAAAATGCCCTGAATGGCCTACCAAGATACAACTCTCCTGGGGCTCACCCTACTCGGTTGGGGAGAACAAATCCACTATATTGGGGAGATAGTGCAACATGCTAAACAATAACTCTACTCTGCCAGAGATCAAATCAAATCCTGCTGAGAGAAAATGCCCTGAACGGCCTTCCAAGATACAACTCTCCTGGGGAATATACAATCTGACCGGGGAAAGACAACCAAACGTTGAAGATAAGTCTAACCTAATGGGGAAATCAACGACTCTATAGGGGATAACAATCAACCACTGAGATTACCTTCACTTTACTAGAGAAATCAGCCCTGGATGGCCTCCTAGAACACCGAAGTCCTTCTAGGGTACACACATCTGGGAATGATCCTGCTCCGCTGAAGGTTAAAAAACTGACCCATCGGGGATTGCCCAGCTGGGGATAACCAAATAAGATTTACTGGGAAATCATCCCACACTCTCTCTGCTGAGGATAAAGAATAACAATTCTCAGGGAATATCTTCACTCTGCGGGGAAGAATAACTGCTCTGCTGACTCTGCTAGGGATTAGACAATGAGAGGAAACCTCTTTGACCTCTTCTTGGGGAATAAATCACCACTTTAAACCTTGAGGGAATACTAGCTCATATGTTCAGACTCTATGGGGAAACCAAATCCTGAACTTGCTCCTTTGCTGGGAAAACAGTTCCAACCTGCCTGGTGGAAAGTAAATCTAATCTCGACTCGCTAAGGAGTAAGTGCGTACTTATAACTTGTCGGGGATACGAACACATACTTGGCTTGCCCGAGGAATATCAATTTCGAATCTCTGGGGATGATTATACCCTGCTAGAAAATTCAATCTTGAACTACCAAGGAATGAGTGTATACAAACAATCTGTTGGGGGAGAAGGGTACACCCTCTATAAGCCTTTGTTGTAGAAACAAACCCTTGCTGGGGATGGAGATGCACCACCTCCACTTGCTAGGGATGCATGAGTCTCTTCTACACACCTTTTTTCTAGGGAACGGTGGTCCTACCGGGGATACACCTCTAAAAATCTGCCCCAAGGGTAACGAACCTGCAAACAACAAACAACAACATATCCTGCACAAAGGGAACTATCTCGGTTATCATCTGTGACATTGTTTAAATAAATCAAAGTTTTAATGATTATCGGCCAAAGCCTGCAAGTTTATGTATGCGCAATTTTATCAAAACATTCGGGCATTTTTCACAACAAAACAGTAAAGATTAAAGCAAGACAACAAATTACTGAATAGTATATGTTTTATTGACAAAAAGGCCTGTAAATAGGCAGATTTTACAACAGATGCAACCCCTGAAAAGAGGAAATTGCGAAAAAATTTACAGAAATGCACATAAATATACAGAATGTCGGCAATATGGCACAGACAAACACCATGAGTTGATTCATCTATGACTCGTCTGGCTTCGATGATTCCCCGACACTTCGTCTTCTGAAGAGATTGACTCGGATAAACGGCCCTCAGGTCCTCCCTCAATCCACTACTCTGAAGATCAATACGCAGACCACAGTCGTTTGCTTTTCAAATCCCTAACTTTTGCCTGAATCTCCCTTTCTAGTTTTCAATTCACCGGGATACCCATTTTTGCCAAAGTCACCTTTTCAGGTTTTCAACTTTGCGGGTTTACATCTTTTCTTTTATATCCCTAACTTTTACCTGAACCCATTCTTTTTATGGTTCGCCGGGATGCCCCATTTTTTCCTGGATATTCTTTTTTTTCTTTCCAGTGGGTCTCTTTAAGCAAAGTATTTTTTAACTGCATATGCGTTCACATGGGATGTGAAATCTTTACCATCCATGGTTGACAACAGTAAGGATCCTCCTGAGAAGACCTTTCGCACGACATATGGACCTTCATAGTTGGGAGTCCATTTGCCCCTGTGATCTGTTTGTGGAGGAAGAATCCTCTTCAATACTAACTCGCCCGTCTAAAAGCTCCGAGGGTGCACCTTCTTATCAAAAGCTTTCTTCATTCGACTCTGATACAACTGACCATATGCAATAGATGCCAGCCTTATCTCATCCATCAGGCTAAGTTGATTCAATCTGTTTCTTATCCATTCTGCCTCATCAAGCTTGACGTTGACCAGAACTCTCAAAGAAGGAATCTCGACTTCTAATGGCACGACAGCTTCCATGCCATACACCAGCGAGAAAGGAGTTTCCCCAGTTGAAGTACGTATCGAGGTACGATATCCGTGCAAAGCAAAGGGCAACATCTCATGCCAATCCTTATAAGTTACAACCATCTTCTGCACTATCTTCTTGATATTCTTGTTGGCCGCTTCAACAGCGTTGTTCATCTTTGGATGATAGGGAGATGAGTTGTGATGCTCAATTTTGAAATTCTGGCATAATTCCTTCATCATCTTGTTTTTCAAGTTCGAACCATTATCAGTAATGATTCGTTCGGGCACTCTGTAACGACAGATGATGTCCTTCTTGATAAACCGGACTACCACTTGCTTAGTGACATTAGCATAGGAAGTTGCTTCCACCCACTTGGTGAAGTAATCAATGGCTACTAGGATGAAACGATGTCCATTAGATGTGGTGAGCTCAATCTTGCCAATCATGTCAATGCCCCACATGGAAAAGGGCCAAGGCGATGCCATGATGTTTAGAGGACTCGGCGGCACATGAATCTTGTCAACATAAATTTGGCATTTATGGTACTTCTTTGCATGCCTGAAGCAATCTGACTCCATAGTCAACCAATAATACCCTGCTCGTAACAGCTTCTGAGACATGGCATGCCCACCGGCATGTGTACAAAAGGCACCTTCGTGGACCTCTTCCATAAGCAGACTCGCTTCTTTTTCGTCCACGCATCTTAAAAGCACCAAGTCATAATTCCTCCTGTAGAGTACACCATCCTTGTTCAGATAAAAGTTTCCAGCCAACCTCCTCAGAGTCTTCTTATCCAGGGTCGACGCCCATGGCGGATATTCTTGGTTCTTGAGGTAATTATGGATGTCATAATACCATGGTTTACCGTCAGAAGCTTCCTCAATGGCGAATATGAATGTCAGCCTATCAAGGCGAGAGATGACAATTCTTGGAGCATCGTTCCAAAAATTCACCTTATACATCAAGGATAAAGTGGCTAATGCATCTGCCATATGATTCTCTGCTCTAGGCACATGGTGGAACTCTACCCGATCAAAGAAAGGTAACAGCCTCCTTTCATAGTTCATGTACGGTATCAGATTAGGCTGTCGGGTCTTCCATTCTCCCTTGATTTGATTGACAACTAGCGCTGAATCGCCATACACGTCTAGATTCTTGATCCTCAGATCAATGGCTTCTTCCAACCCCATAATGTACACTTCGTATTCAGCTTCATTGTTGGTTCAAGGAAATGTTAACCTGGCAGTGAAGGGGATATGAGAACTATGAGGCATCGTGATAATTTGCCCCAATTCCACTACCGTATGAGTTAACAGCGCCGTCAAGTATCATTTGCCATTGGGAACCCTTCTTCGGACCTTCATCGGGTAATGGCTCATCGCAGTCCTTCATCTTCAGAAACATGATGTCTTCATCGGGAAATTCAAACTTCATAGGTTGGTAGTCGTCAATCGGTTGTTCAGCAAGATACTCTGACAGAGTACTCCCCTTGATAGCTTTATGGGAAACATATTGAATATCATACTCTGTCAAAACCATCTGCCACCTAGCAATTCTCCCTGAAAGTGCTTGTTTTTCAAAGATGTATTTAATCGGATCCATCTTCGAAATCAGCATGGTTGTATGATTTAGCATATACTGTCTCAGGCATTTGGCAGCCCAAGCGAGTGCGCAACACGTTTTCTCCAACATTGAGTACCTGGATTCACAATCTGTGAACTTTTTACTCAAATAGTATATTGCATGCTCTTTTCTTCCAATCTTGTCATGCTGACCGAGAACACAACCCATGTTTTTCTCAAGAACCGTTAAATACATTATCAATGGTCTTCCAGCTACTTGAGGTATCAGTATCGGAGGCTCCTGCAAATATTCTTTTATTTTATCAAATTCCCTTTGGCAATTCTCATTCCAGACAACCGCCTGATCTTTCTTCAATAATTTGAACATGGGTTCACACGTGGCTGTGAGATGAGATATGAACCTAGCAATGTAGTTCAATCTGCCCAAGAAACCACGAACCTCTTTCTCCGTTTTTTGCGTTGGCATATCTTGAATAGCTTTTATCTTTGCAGGATCGACCTCGATTCCTTTTTCACTGACAATGAACCCCATCAACCTTTTCGACCCGACGCCAAAAGTGCACTTGTTTGGATTCAACCTCAGTCTGAATTTCCTTAGCCTTTCGAACAACTTCAGAAGGTTTACCAGATGTTCCTCCTTCGTTTGTGACTTTGCTGTCATGTCACCAACATATACTTCAATCTCGTGATGAATCATATCATGAAACAAAGTGACCATTTCCCGCTGATAGGTTGCCCCTGCGTTTTTCAACCCAAAAGGCATTACCTTATAATAGAAAGTCCCCCACGGTGTGATGAACGTTGTTTTCTCCATATCCTCCGGCGCCATCTTAATCTGATTATATCTGGAAAAACCGTCCATGAAGGAAAACACAGAATACTGCGCAGTATTATCAACCAATACGTCAATGTGGGGGAGCGGGAAATCATCTTTCGAGCTCGCTTTATTCAAGTCTCTATAATCAACACATATGTGTACCTTACCGTCCTTCTTTGGTACAGGTACGATGTTAGCGTCCCACGGAGGGTAAGTTGTTACAGCTAGAAATCCAGCATCCAACTGCTTCTGGACTTCTTTGATTTTCACAACCATATCTGGTCTAGTCCTTCTGAGCTTATGCTTGACTGGAGGACACTCTTCATGATAAGGCAAGAGATGAACCACGATATCAGTATCAAGACCGATCATATCTTTGTATGACCAAGCAAAGATATCACTATACTCTCAGAGCATTTCAACCAATATTTGCTTGATATCACTCTGCAGCGCAGCCCCTATCCTGACATCTCTTATGACTTCCTCGGTACCCAAGTTGACGACCTCAATTTCCTCCTGATGAGGCAGAATGATTTTCTCTTCCTGTTTCAAAAGTCTGGCTAGCTCTTCTGGCAAGTCTTCATCTTCATCAATCTCTTCTTCGGCTTGAAATATCGGATTATCAAAGTCAAAGTGAGTCATGGGCAGCTCTGGAGCGGTGTCATCTGCAATGTGAAACCTGCAATGATGATGATTTAATGCTTAAAATGATATGTAAACAAGCACAAACCACATTGCCATTTTATTGTTAAAAATAAACAGGAAAGACAAGGATCACAATATTTGAATGCAGAAAAACGCCCTTTGATTGATTGATAAAACAATTGTTCAAACATAAACAATTAGGCTCTGAAGACAAGTACCGCTATGCTTCGGGCAGAACATAGGGCTATACAATAATCAGAAAAACAAATCATTACTCTTCTGTCGTCACTTGGATGATTTCTTCGACAGACCAGTTGTTTAGGCTTTGTCCTGGAGTACATGGCCGAATCCATGCATCCATGTCGCAGTCGTTGTCACCGTCTTCTTCTGATATGGCATTAATCTGCTCGAAGATTACCCCACCACTGGTAAACTTGACAGGCTCCTTATAGCGCAGCATGTTCTGGGAGGAGGAAGATGGGTTGTATCCCAATCCGAATTTGTCTTGCTTGTTGGGGACGTTCAGCACTTGGCCCCAACCTTGCGATGCCCCAGCCTTTACCACTGCTTGGGCTTCCTTGAAGGATGACATGGCGACTTCATGCGCTTTGCTCACGACCGGTGTTTTGTCCTTGATTTGCACAATTTCGAAGGTCTGGCATAAAGTCTCATGGATTTCACCATCAACCTCGACATACTTGAATGAAGACAAATGACTAATCATTATATCTTCTTCCCCGCAAACAGTGACAACACTGCCACCCACCATGTACTTCAACTTTTGGTGCAGCGTAGAGGTTACGGAGCTTGCCGAATGTATCCATGGACGTCCTAGCAGACAGCTATAAACTGGCTGAATATCCATAATGTAGAACACAACATCAAACACCTCAGGACCAATCTGGATTGGCAAAGTCAACTCCCCGAACACGGACATTCGAGTCCCATCAAAATCTCGTACTACCAAGTCACTTGGCGTACACAATATGCCACGGGTATCTAACTTCATCAGTGCCTTCTTCGGAAGTACGTTCAAAGATGACCCTGTATCAACAAGCACGTGTGACAGAACAGCCCCTCGGCATTCAATGGATATGTACAGCGCAAAGTTATGATTCCTCCCCTTGGGCGTCAAGTCCAAATCCGTGAATCCCAGCCCATTACCTGCATTGACATGTGTCACCACTCCCTCGAGTTGATTCATAGAAATCTCCTATGGCTCATACGCTGTACTCAAGATTCTCAACAAAGCGTTCCTGTGCGCTTCCGAACACAACAACAAGGACAAAATGGATATCTTGGACGGAGTCTGCTGTAAGTGATCCACAATCTTGTAGTCACTCTTTCTTATCAAGCGCATGAACTCCTCCGCCTCCTTCACCAAGGATTCCTTCTCACCAGCTTGAGAAGTCTCTTCCACCACTACTTTACCCTTTCCTTTGTCAGATTTTTCAGCAGCCACCTCAGGTGACGAAAATACTCTTCCACTCCGAGTAATTCCACCAGCTCGAACTAAGTTTTCCACAGAATCCATCGGTAAACTTTTCAACTCCTGCTTCTGTCTGTTGCAGTATACTTTGGCTCCGTAATTCCACGGAATCACCTTAGTAATTTCATATGGTACAGGACCAGCTTTGTTAATGATGATGGTTGGCGTCCTAGGCGGCACAGAAATAGTAATAGTCTTGTACGGAATCGAGATTGTCGCAACCTCATCTCTCTCTTCAACCACTAATTCCTCAGTCTTGTTTTTAGCAACTCTATCAAATTGCAAGACACCATCATTCAGCAGCTTTTTAATATGGTTCTTCAACTTCTCACAACCCTCGGGATGGCTCAAACATTCAGCACAAGCTTCATCACAACCTGGGAATACCCCTCCCTTCAACAACTTGCTCTTTACAAAACTCAGTGGCGTCTTCAACTCATCAACATCTGACACCAAATTCAAGCTCCCATCTTCAAGGATAGCACTGACCCTAGCTGCCCCATGGTTAGGCATGGGGTTCTGCACACATTAGGAGCATCGTGAGAAAATTTTATAGCCTTATTGTCTATGAGATATTGAACTTTATGCTTAAACGCCTTACAGTTGTCAATATTATGACCTGGAGCACCAGAATGAAACTCACATCGAGCATTAGCGTCGTAACCAGGATGTGGTGCATCTGTCAAGGGAGCCATGGGCCTCTTATGTATCAACTATAGTTGTAACAAGTGTTGGAGTAATTGAGAATATGGCATCAGAGGCGCGTCAAACTGTATATTCACCGCCCTGCCCCGATCCTGAAAATGACGAGGAGCATAATTCTGTTGAGTCTGTTGTGGTTGTTGTTGTTGTTGTACCGCATGTATGGTAATACTTGCACCCTAATGCTGCTGACGATATTGTTGATGTTGATTTCTATTTCTTCCCCGGGAGCTAGACATTGCGTTGGTTTCTCCTTCTCGTTTTTTATTTCCAAAAACCTTTATATTTCCTCCTCCTACTGAGGACCCTTCGCCAGCCTAAATTTTTCCTAGCTTAATGCCTTTCTCGACCCTCTCCCCAGTAATGATCAGATCAGAAAAGCTTCCAGACATGTTACCGATCAGCTTCTCATAGTATACACTTGGTAGCGTGGTAACAAACATATCATTTAACTCCCTCTCTACCATGGGAGGCTGCACCCTAGTTGCCAGCTCACGCCACCTCTAGGCATACTCTTTGAAGCATCCACCATTCTTCTGAGACAGATTCTGCAATTGGACCCTGTTGGCGCAAGGTCGCTATTGTACTGGTAGTGCTTAACGAAGGCCTCAGCCAAATCCCTCCAGCATCGGATATTGACTAGTTCTAAGCTCATGTACCATTCAAGAGAAGGACCCGAAAGGTTGTTCTGGATAAAGTGCATCAGCAACTTTTCATCATCTGAGTAGGCGGACATCTTGCGATAGTAAGAACGCAGATGAACCCTAGGAGAAGTACTGCCTTTGTATTTGTCGAAATCAAGAACTTTGAATTCCAAAGGTGCTTTCAAGTCTGGGATCAGCCCCAGATTATCCATGTCCAATCCCGTGGAGTTCTGATTTTCATAGCTCCGCATCTTCTCTTCGATCAGCTTAAACCTCTTATCAGCCTCAGACGACAACCCTGCACCAATATCTCGCATAGAGAACACATCTTCCTGTTGATCTTCATCCCACTGAGGAACATTGTTGTCATGTGTAGCATACGCCATTTCTGGCATATGGATTCCACCTACATTACCTCCTCCCGGAGGGATCACAACTGTAGGAATAACATTAGCATGTGGTGTGCCACCGTCATTACGAGGAGGATTAGCAGCAGTTCCCTCGTGAAGTACCCCATTACCATCAACTCTTGCAATTAGTGGTTGCACTAGAGTCCTCAGTTGCTCTTGACCATTTGCCACACCCTGCATCAAATCCATAAATTGGGCCATCCTGTTCCGAAGTTCTTGCATCTTAGCTTGCATCTGCTCAATGATCTTACGCTGATTTCCCTGAGTGGCGTAACGGTGAGTAGTCTAGATGTTAATCCTGAAACAAACTAACGAACCACGGAAATAAGGTTAACGGTTCCGGGCACCTGTGATGCAAAAATGCAAAATGATGCAGTATACAGACATGTATATATGCATTAGGGAAATTCCCCCTCGATTCTAGTTCCACGAGCACAACATGACGATGGAGAGCTAACATATAAGTAATAAGCATACTCCTCATAAATAAAATGAGAGCCAAGAGTCAGATACAGAGCATAGTTCTACATTAATACAATGGAATCCAAATGACCTTAGCCAACAGGTCTGGTGATGGTCAATATATACATCATAACAACAGACTGAAAAGAAAATACAATCAAGTACGACAACTAGACTGGAAATCCTCTAACAACTCCTTCGTCTCTGGATGGTCTGGCCTGATAAGCAACCCTCGGATAAGCAGCTCTCTCCGGCTAATAGTGGTCTATAAATCCTGAGCATAATCCTCCCAGGCACCCTCACCAAAAGCCTCTTCAAGCTTACACCTCTTCACATCAGCTCTAGACTTGTAATCATCCAATATTTCAAGCGCTTCGTTCAGTCTACAATCACTATCACGTCAAAGTGAGGCTTCAGCTGCGATCTTCTCATCCTTCACTTAGAGCTGAGCTTTTAGCTTGGCAATCTGTTGTTTGAGTACATCTTTCTGCTCTTTGTTATTAGTGAGGGTAGCATTCCACTGATCATTAAACCTGGAAATCTCTAGATAAGCTTTATCCAACTCCTTCATCTTAGAAGTAAGGACATCACTGACAGCCTTCAAATCTAAGCCCAAACGCTCATGAGCGCGAATCTCTTTGGTAAGACCTGTACCTAGCTTGTTTACCAACTCATTTTGCCTCTTACAGGAATGAGTAGCTTCGATCTTTTCACTTCGGAGCTGAACAATCTCTTTCTCCAACTCTTCATTTTCCTTCCGCAACTCCTCTTTCTCAGACCACAACTGGTTATACCTCTGAATATTAACAGTGGTAGGCTCCTCAATCATCAGAGGGTACAAAGGCTCACAAGGTGGAAAAGGCATCAACACTCTCTCAGCTCTCTCCTGAATCCAAATCACATAAGGATCGTAAGCTCTGCTATTACTCTTCCCCAAAGAAGCTTTCCCTTCGCGATGAATCTTGTTCCAGTCTTTCTCAACTCTAGCCAAGGTCTCATTCTTCAGCAAGCCCGTGAAATACAGAGATTCATGTATTTCCTCTTCTCTCGGAGGCTCTCTCAAGGCATACCCAAACTGCCTCACTACAAGGGATGGGTTATAGTTAATGCATCCTTTCCTTCCGACCAACGGGACATTAGGAAAGCCACCACAAATGTAGATAATCTTCGTACCCAACTGATCTCTATCAAACCAAATGATATTTTCATAAGTTAAGCCCATCAATCTCTCTGACCACTCTAAGGTACCAGCAGTATCAACAAAAGGACCGGACTTGGGAAGGTGACTCACAAACCACATGTACAATAAAGGTATGCAACAAGACACGTTCTTCCCTCTCCGGTTCTCATTCTTGTAATGCACAGAATGATAGATGTAACCCAGAAGCGTAGGTATAGGATTCCCTGAAGCAAAAATATGGAAGGCATCCAAATCCACAAAATCTGGAATATTAGAAAAAAAAACATGATACCATAAATGCACAGATCTAGAATGGCATTGAACACAACCCAACAACCCTCCTTCGCAAAGTGTCAAGCTCTAGCAACCAGAAAATATAATGGAAATCCAGGCATTCCATTTCTCTTGACCAACTTCCCTTTTAGCTCAAAAACATCCAAATGAAGGGCCTTAGCAAGCTTAGACAAATCAGGCTCGACATCAGTGTGATAGAAAGGCATCTGGGCCAAGATAGGAACTCCAAGTAGCACAGAGAACTCCTCTAGAGTAGGCAGTAGCACATAACCTGGAAGAGTGAAACACCGTAACTAGGAATCATAAAACTGTAGAAGAGTATGGAGACCACCCAACTCATAAACTAAGGGCTTGCAGACACAACTGAAAAGCTTCCCATATGATTGCTTAAAATCTTCCATCACCTACCTATCAGCCATAGAGATTAAACTGAGTAGAGATCCAATGTCTAGAGTAGGCAACTTATAAACCACTGTCTTCTTCAGGCTAGGTTCCATGTCAGCAAAAGAATAAGATCACTAGAATCGAAGGGAAAATATACACCTACAACATAAATACATGTCAATGTTAATATGCAGAGGAAAAATACAAATGCAAATGCAACAAGGGGTCAAGGCTGTTGTGTTGCTGATTGAGAAGAACCAGCGCTCCGCTTTGGCAAGAGCATAGCATTGTCATAAGGACCCTCTGTATCAAAATCACAGGTTCACACTGACGAGAAAACCGGGTGGGTTGAAGGCCAAAGTTTCCTGCATAACCCAATCCCTCTCACAGGTATGGACCTAATCACTAATAAGGTTTGGCATCCTATGCGGTCGTCAGCATCACAGACTTTCGAAAAACGATGATACGTTCACCGTTTCTGATTTGAAATCATAGTCTAACAAAGCGGCCTCACTTAGCTGACTCCCAAATGATCGATCCCCAGAGTCGATAATCCTCAGATCCAACAACCTCTCAACTGTCCAAAACGGACTAGAAAGGTATTCATCAAAGAGATTCTCGTCTAAGCGCAGATTTCGTGGGAACTAGTGCATTCCAAACATACAAGTTCACCACTACTTTCCGCTTCTAATGTTATGGTTGTACTCAAGCCTGGGTTTTGGCTTATCTCACAATGGAACATTCCCCCCCCCCCCACCAGCACAGCACCAATGATAATATACAATGCTATAAAAAAATATGCAAATGCAAATAAAGTACAACACATATATATACACCCAAAGATAAACACACAAGCGCTAGGATTGACTCGCATAGGGAATCGGGAAGTAGTCGCCAGCTGTCGCATCGCTGCGAAAAGGGGTCGACAAGGATAGAAGAGTCTTCACTGTTCGTTATCTATCCCAAAGAGAGGGAAAGGAAATGATTAGAGAAAACCTACGGAAAAGAGAAAAGACAGGTCATCGCAACCAAATCTTGGGTTCGAGAGTCGGTTACACAAGGGGAACGTATTAGCACCCATTACGTCTGTCGTACTCGACGGGATCCACGCTTGTTATCTATCTAAAGGGTGTTTATCTATCTAAGCTACAGGCCACAAGGACAAAAGAAAAGAAAGATACTCGATGGAGCATCGCCTCTCTATGCCTACGTACTCCCTCGTGCAATGGGAAAGTCAGAGTCAACGTAGTTTGGAAAACTACGGGTGAAGGTGGGAAAGGTTGCTCGCCAAGACATCACCGTCTTGTGCCTACGTATCCTCGTCTAGTACGAGAAATTAGAGCAAACATAGTTCGGGCTAACAAGACCACAGGTTGGTTCAAATGTTTTACCCGAGTAGGGTTAAAACTTAGTTCTAGCAGTTAGGTGTATGTTGCTCGACCATTGGAGACTTAGGCGTTACCTGTTTGTATTAGAACCAAGAGTTAACAAAAGTCTCTTTATGAAAATGATTTCCAATTAATCCCGAAGGATAAAAAAGTTTGGTTTTTGTTTTTGAGTCTTTTATGAAGAAGAAGTGAATTGAATTGTATTTGTAATTCATGTTGCACTAAAGACTATGACTTAGGAGCGAATGCATCGCATATCGTCCAAAGGACATACGCTAAACACTCTAGACAATCGAGAGGAGGCCCCCCAATAATCATTTCCCAAATGCTTAAGGCTCGTAGCATATAACATTCATTATCCATTATTAAGTGTCTTGAAGAAGTTTGAAGATGAGAAGAGAAAGACACACTAAAAGGGAGACTAAACTCAACCTAATGTTCTCATGCAAAGTACACCTATGATTGGGATGAAAAGGGAAAGCTACCCTAATGTTATCATGCATGGGTTCAAACCTAATGTCTATCATAATCAATCTTCAACAAGAAATATTAGAGGTCCTAAGGGAACATGGCAAAGAAGAAAGAAGAAGAAAGCATAAGTGAAAAAGAAAGAATGCAAAAATGCAATGCAAAAACAAAGATGAAGAAAGAGGGAGGAACAAAGTGTGGGGCAGTAGCCACCACAAGCACATCTCAACCTCTTAAATGCAAACAAAAGATGCAAAATAAAGAAGAAGAGCAAACTAAAGAACTTAAACAAGTTCAAGCCAAAAGTTAGATGAAGTGGGAGAAATAGAATTCCTACAACCACTTGTACATCAATCACTAACCAAGGCAAAGCAAACAAGAAGAAGAAGAAGGCATATCAAAGTGAGGATGGGAGATAAGGCTTGGGCATCAAGCAACACAAAATGAAACTCAACCAAAGGCATCACCATGATCATGCAAGAAGAGAACAAAAGAAGTTCTCAAAATGGCCTCTCATCCAAGTCAAACTCAAAGTGCAACCAAGAAGCACCAAATCAACTTGGATGAGTCCCCAAGGTGCTAGGACAGAAGTGAGAACAAGAGAAGAGGATAGTCAATCCAAAGAAGAAGTCAAGCCAAAGAAAATTGCAAGATGAGGCATGGTAAAGAACCTAGGTTCTAAACACTTTCAACATTCAACATCAAATGGAAAGCCTTAAACAAATGCAACATGCAACATGGACCAAGCAAGTGTAAGACCTAAAAGTTTTCAACCAGCCACTTCAACATGTTAGAAATTTGAATCAAAAAGAGTTGGAAGCATATGGGATTCCCAAGGGTCATTTCCCATCAAAACTAGGTCAAGTGTGTGTGTGCACCTTCCTTAGGAGTAGCTTGACTTGAAAGGTACACCAAAAATAGGAAAATGAATCAAATAAATCCAAATAAAAATCAAAAATCTCATAAAGATGTTGGCAACCAGAGGCTAAAACAACATAACCAAAGTCCAATGAAAGAATCACCATAAAAATTGATCCACTTGGGTGCTCCACTTTGAAGGAGGGTTGTCGAGGGTCAAAACGAAGCTCATGAAAGTCAACCAAAAAAGGTCAAACAAAGTCCAAAAACCCACCTCAAAGGCACTTCAACTCATCAACAAGATTAGGAAAAACCTCATTCATAGGTGGTGAAAATTGGATCAAGAACAAGCAAGAACAAATGAAAACACATGAAAAAGCAATTTAAAATTACCTCCAATCATAAAATCCAAATTTAATTGAAAAATAAATGGAAAAAGAAATTAAAAATTATCAAAAATTAAATAACACATTAAAGTGTCAGAAAATATTTTTGGTTGAATTTTATCATGATTGGAGCTATTTTTAAAAATCAAAAATCAAAACAGAAATGAAATTAAAATAAAATAAAATAAATAAAATGGAAACGGTGGGAATAGCAATGATTTGCGTTGTAATTCATTGGGCTTTCAAAAAAGGGAGTGTAAATAGCATCTTCAGCCCAAATCCACACAACACAGTTCATTAAGTTAAACGCACTGTTTAAATAAATGATATGGCATTCAAACATCCACTCGTACCAGGTCAAACGCATCTGATCCGTTCATCACCTCAATTCAAAGATTCAACGCGTGCCACCTCATATCTGACTGAGGGATTACCAGACGCCAGAGCCCTAGCTCTGGTCGTCTTCTCCAGCGAGTAGGCTGGAGATCAGGCGATGAAAACTCAACCAAAGCTCACAAATCTTATACCAAATTAAAGCTGAAGTAATATAGATCACGAACCCAAGGCTCATTTGTCTTAATCATGGATAAATAGTGAGAATCGAACGGTGAAAGTTTTGGATGCACAACCGTAAACTTCATCAAACATGGCAATTAAGATATCAAACATATCCTACATGAAGTAGGGCTTCAGATGCACCCACAATGATCCTAAAACAGTGCCTAACATGAGAGAAAAATGGAATGGAAGGTTACCTAACGAAGACACTCCGTTGGTGCTTCAATTGAGTGTTAGCTTGCTTGCAAACATGCAGATCTACTCGAATTCACTTAAGGAAGATGATACTTGCTTCAATTTGAGTTGAAATGCCTTGGATTTGAAATCACGATTTTGAATTTTGCTCTCACTTTCCAAAACTGAATTCTGAGCTTTCTCTACGAATTTGCACTTCTGAGCTCTCAAAATGAACTTGGAGCTTTTATATTATGGATATGTGAAGTAATTAGAGGCCCATGAAGCTTGATTGAAGAGAATTTTGAAAATTCCTAATTTGGAAGTTACTCCCATGCACACGTGAAAAAGCTAGCTAACACTCATGGGATTTGCTTCATTTGGCAGCTTACAATGTGAATTACTCATTAGGATTGGAATGGGCCTTGGAATTGATCCAATTATCAAGTTTAGAGGTGAATCTTCGTTGTGAAGTAAGTGTGAATTCCACGTGATTTTCATTTCATAAACCAAAGTAAACTTGTACATTTTGCTTGTTGGAGAATTGTGAACAATTTTGAATCAAAAGGAAGCATGAAAAAGTCCCATAACCAAATCAATTTGGATCACTTGAAATTCTTCCCCAATGTCCATAAACATGAATCGTTCACATAAATATTGAGTTTCATGATGAAATTGAAGTCATTTGGGATAACTTTCATGTTGGTTGAAGCTCCATTTGAAGTGCACAAATGTATGTAAATGACCCATAACCAAAATGACCTATAATCAAAGTTTCCCAAAATACCCCTGCCTTGCAAGCTTCATAACTTGAGTTCCACAATCGATATGAAGGACTTATAGGACTTTTTCGAAAGCTAAGATCATGAGGAATAACTTTCATGTTCATTAAAATTTAAGAAGAAACATGATTCTAGGTCAAAAGTGCGTTGGAAGTGAGTTGACTTTTGTTGACTGAAAAATATGTTCATCTGAGACCCAGAACTTGATGGAATCATAACTCGAGTTCCACAAACCCAATGTATGATTTCTACTACTCAAAATAAATCAAATAACATGCCCTACAAGTCTCATGTTTATAAGAAAATGCGATTCAACTTGTATCTTGATGTAACTTGGCCTTGAAGTTATCTCCTAAAGAAGGGGATTTTACACTGAGATCCTCTGAAACCCAAATTTAGTAACTTCTCAAACTCTTGATTCTCCTTGATTTGAACTTGGAATAAAATCCTAGATAACTCAACACAACTTCCCATGACTCCAATTACTTGGAACCAAGTCTCCAACTCCTTCAAGCTCACAGTTGACCTTGCACTAAGCAGTTGAAACCCTAGATGCACCAACTTTGACTGCAACCTCTTGCAAATGATATGAACACTTAGATAAGCTCCACAATGACTTCAAGAGCACTCAATGAGATTCTACAACATCTCTTGTCCATAACCATGGCCATGTGAACCCCTGCTGAGCTTCAGTTGCCCTCCAAGATAGGAGATGACCAACATTTGTCAATCTTCTCCCTCACAGAGCTTTGACCACTTCTTGATGAGCATAAGCATCGGATAAGTTGAATAACCACTCTTGGTTGAGCTTGAAACCCTTGATAACCTTCTCTTGTATGGCATACCTCCCCTAATCCCCTACAAAATACAATGTTATGCAGATGCAAATGCTAAAGACTGAAATGAAACACAAGCCAAGTAAAGAAAAAGGTTGGACAAATTTTGGGGTACAACAGCAGGCATCCTGTCTGTTCTAGATGAGTTTAAACAAGGAGAAGCTGCAGCTGATGTGTTGATTCTGCCAAATGAGGAGTTTGTGAAGAATTCTATGTATCTGCTGCTGTGCCCTCTGATATAGGGGCTTTTATGACCTGGTGAATGTGTTGCCAAAGGAGGAGTGGCTACTTCTGCATGATGACCTATAAGATGTTTTGACATCTTGTTTAGGGCATGTTGAAGATGTTCTTTTGGTGGTTCAGCTACATATGTTTCTGATGAAAGAACTCTGGTAGCCCTGGGAGAAGATTGCCCTATATTCAGTTTGATGTATGACTGTGGCAAGTGTGTAGATGGTTGGAAGATGGTGCTTGATGCTGCTTTGTTTATGCTGCTCTAATTTCTGTCCTACAGACTGCTGAAGGCTGTTATAGAGAAGATAGTGGGAGGTGATTTATTTGTACCACTCATGACTTGCAAAGGTTCTATCAGCAGAGGAAGTCATAGGTAGGTTAAGTCAAGGGTGTCAGCCTTGATGGTTCAACATTAAAGATACTTATAATAAAGAATACTTTTGGTATTAGTGAAGTGTAAATATCTATCAGATGGTCTTCTCAACAAGTTGTGTGGATTTAAGATCAATTGCTATTTGTGGAATACACACGTATTTAACTGGTTATCCATCAAGTTCAAGATTGCTGAAGAGAAGGATTTATTATAAGGATTTAATATTTAGTGCTATTTGAGATATTCTCAAATATTTAATGGATTATCCTTAGTTGATGATCAAGGTGTCTCATCAGTTGTTGCTCAAGCATCATGCCCCTGATCTGCTTTTTCTACTTCAAGGATCTGATGTTCAACTAGATGTTGAGACATTCCATCATCAGAGATTGTACAGAAGTCTGTTGAAGGAGATATAGCTGATGATCTTGTTACCATACACATGTGTGGTAGAATCTGTATTTATTCTAGTAAGATTCTTGGCAAGAAACTAAGGCTAGAATGTAGTACTGGTGGAAGTGAAGATGAAGAGATGTCTCTTAGATCTGTTGAAGTGCAGCAGGTGCATTCTAGTTTCTACTAGAAACATCTGAGCTTTATCTAGAAAGTTTCCTGGCAAGAAACTAGTCTAGAAGATGATGTTGGTGATAACATTGCTTGGGTCAGATTATTTCTGATCTAAGTACATAGGAGCATGTGATCTTGCTCATCTTGGAGGTCAAGGATAAGTGGAAGTTATCTCTGAGTTTTTGAAGAAGTCTCTACTTAAGGAAAGCGGGATTCCTTTTGTAAAATATTTTTTGATCCCTCCTCTCTGAAGCATCAAGCTTTGGCATGTTTGGTTTCTCTAAAGAGGAGTTCCTAAAGCAAATTCATTTCAAGGTATCTGTTGTGATTCAATAAAGCAGAATAAAGGGTTTCTACTTAATATCTTTAATCTAGTCTCTGTGAACATGGAACTCTTGTTCTGATAAAGTGATAAGGTTACTCTAAATGGCATAATGAAGGACTGAATTCACCAGTAGGATGTCTTATCAGATGTTATGACATCATGAAAACTTCGGGACCTTAATTGATGTTGTTGCACATCATTGTAAGATAGGTTGATCTTCTCAGGTGTGAATGGAATTAATACTATCTCATGCAGTTTGCGGGAGCTGTATGAAGGAGTATATGTTACAGGTCCAAGTCTTGGTGTATCTAAGTTGCCTTGGAACATGTAGGATATGAAGATCAAGTTTGCTTAGATGTTCTAGAGCTCTGAAAGAAGCTGAGTTAACCAAACAGTGGCATTTGGTTGGTCTCTAATGTGATTCCAAGCAGAGAGCTTGGAACTAATTACTCTTGTGCAGAAGGGTAGTTGGTTGAAGATCAAAGAAGTTTCTGGTTCTGTTCATATATTGGAGCTTGTGGTAGAAGCCTGTTGCGGTGAAAATTGGATATCAAGCTATTAAATTAACTTGAATCTTATTTATTTTTACAACCGGACTTTATTTTATCCAAAGGAAAGGTCTAAAGAGAGAAAAACCTTTTTCACGATGTAACGACAACGCTTAATAGATTCGGGGATTGGGGGTTGGTTATACCTAGGGAAGGTGTTAGCACCCTAAATATCTGTAGTACTCTACAGGAACCTTTTGTTTGATTACTTGCTAAGTATGAAATATGTACTGTGGATTGGGAAAAGATATGAGTTGAAACCTAAAGTTATATACATTAAGTTTGCTCGCAAAGACATCGTATCTTCTGCCTACGTATCCTGACTAGGATAGAATCAGAGCAATCGTAGTTCACCTCACAAGGGATAAAGAACACTTGATTATAATCAAGGTTCAAGGGGGAACAAACATGACAATGTTTTCATGGAGTTTGACAAAACTCCCTAATCTAAGTTATAATATTCAAAAGGGGAAGTAAGAAATCATGACGATGATTCTTACACAGAGTTGACGAACTCTTTCCTAGGGCTCTAGTTGAGGAACACTTCTATTACATGGTGGGTCTTTTAGACTTAAAGCAAAGTCTAAGGGTTTCTAGACTAAGGTTAAAATGACTTAACAAAGTCGATGGGAAGGGTGAATGAATTATCCATAACATAAGAGTTAAACGGACAGACTTTCCTTTGGAAGTGACTGGGGAAACAACTGGATGAAAGCTAACAAGCCTCATCACTTGGGGAAAGAAAAATAAAAAGGAAAGGTAACAACATAATAAAACATTTTCATGGTAACAACCAATTAAACAAACATGTGAAATGATAAGGATGAAAGCACATTGATAATAATCAACACAGATGAAAATAACGAGAACTGTAACGACAGATCGCATTAAAACACAGTCGACAAGTGGGACGAAATAAACATAGTTATAACTCAAAATAAAAATCCTAGTATGTTAACTAACATGTATGGACATGAGTACAAACAAATTTCACAAACAAATCCAAGTGGAACCACATAAAAATTCATCTGCAAATGCGTAAACGGACGTGAAACGCACTTAACTTGCACCCAGTCAAAAGAGGTTAAAAACTTGTCAAACATGAAATTAAAAAATATGATATGAAAGTACACATTAAGAGGAACACAATGAAAAAAGAACGGGTGAAAAACGATTAAAATTGAGAGAGTTATGAATTTTCAAAGTTTGAATGGAAAAAATGGAAAAAATGCCAAAAGAGTTGCCCTCCTCAGGGGTCGAACTCAGGATCATGGGCTGAAAGGCGCGTTTGGCATATGTTGCTTACCACTGGGGTGGCTATACATCCATTGATTGATGCCACCCCTTTAATTAATAAGGGATGCTTTGAAAAGCAGGCTGGG
>CAWUDS030002974.1:0-49046 GCA_963859935.3 Lathyrus sativus
ATTCCGTTCGTAAGCAGCTAGCACTGTGACCGGAAGCTGTTCGTGTGGACTGAGTAGAGGCGTTGCACTTCATCAACGCTTGTGATCGCTGCATCAAAGATCTGAATCGCCACAAAGAGGTAACGATTCTATCACTGACCATGCTCATTCGTAAGGATCACTAAAGGAAATTTTTGTTTTCCGCTGCGTTTAGATCGCAATTTTCCTTCATTTATATTATACAGTCTCAACTCAAAAATAATTTAAATATTTTTAGAGAGTTCACAAGAGGACTCTAAGTAACTCGCCAATAAAACTTGACAACTCTATGGTGACCCTTGAGTACTCAAAGTACTCAAAAGTTGTCACACTGACAACTTTCACAGGTGGTAACTCTATTGAACTCCTTATGGGCTAGCGGTTTGACTCAAATAATAATAAAATTAACTCTAAATTGATAATTCTATCTCAACTTATCAAAAAAGGTTACTAACACCAAAATTGTTTAGTTTCGCAAACTAACTTGTAAATTTGAAAACTCCCAAAACCGTCGTCTGCCATCCACAGTCCGCCCTTACAGCTCCCGTCGTACAGCCCCGTCGTATAGCTCGTACTCAATTTTTCTGATTCTTCATTAAAAATTACAATTTGAAGAAATTTTGTTTTTCTGATATTTTTTAAAATACTTAGTTTCTATTCATTGGGAAAGAAACCAAATTAATCAAATTGCACCTGAACAGATAGAGCAATACAATTTTCAAATTTTACAAAAATCTCAAAAGCTCAGAAATCATAACAACAATATCACAGTAATCATACACCTAACGAATTATCAGAAAATCTTAAAAAAGCATAACAACAATTACAGATTCATAAGTAATTTCATTGTAACAACAAAATTATATAGTAAAACATTAATCGATGACCTTAGGGTTTTGGTCAAACTCGCTTGGTCATCAATAAGGACAAAGGTCGTATAATACGAAATACAGAGAAAGGGGGGGGGGGGGGGGGGGGGGGGGGGGGGGGGGTAAGTACCCCTCATTATCCTGACTTCTTAAAGTCACTTATAAGTAAAACAATTCTCTCTACCTCGAAATTTGAAACTTTGACAAATTTCTTCACGTTCCTCACGGGCGTTCCCAAAACTCTGTTCCAAAATTTCTCTTTCACGATCGACTACTTTCTCAAATTCTGATTTTTTTTTTCTATGTCATCAAGTCCCCTCACATTAGTTTAAATATAACCATAAAATCTCAATTGATCTTTACATCCCTCACTCAGACCCCCTTTAAAAATTAACTCTAAGTACTTTTTGAACGGTAATATTACTAATAATCCCAATAATTAATAAAATAATCTCAATAATTATTTTAACTTATAAATTTGTATTTTAAAAATAATATAACACTTTTATCTATTAAATAAAAATTTTACTAAATAATTATTTAATTAAAATTTGATTTACTTAATAATTATAAAATAATTTTTTTTATTTTATTCAGTTAATTATTTCAAATATCTCTAATTATTTTAATAATTCAATCTTATTTCTCTGTCCTCAAATACTATATATCCTCATTAATTATTAAATGGGTTAACACCTGTTTATCCCTCTTTTTTATAAGCTAGAAGTATATTAATAAAAGGTATTAGGGGTACCTTAACCCAACAATACATCCTACAAATCAACCTACGAAACCGATCACTACCTAATTATTTACAAAAAGTCAAGTGGATGCATATGCCACTCGTAAAAATTACAATGCATATGTCTTTTAGATAACACTAAAATCCACCACCAAGAATAAAATTTAATACGCAAGAAAATGATATTTGGATCCGTTATTTCATCATTGAACATAATATTGTTTCCTGCCCTCCAAACATTCCAACAAATCACCAACCACAAACTATAATGTAATTTGAAATTCTCCCTTTAAAACTTAAAATCCAATACAAAAGGTGTTTAGGAACCCGAATTTCATAATTTCCTTCAATTTCCAACCAATCATAAACTTTACTCCATACAGGCAAAATCTTAGGACAAGTGATAAATAAATGAGTATAATCCTCAAGATGATGGAAGCAAAAAACACATACCAAATTATGAAACAAATTCCCCCTCGTTGTCAATCTATCCCGTAACATTCGCCATCCAAACATTTTCACCTTTGAGAGAATGGAAGCTTTCCATACATGTTTTAATGCTAGCATAGTTTCTTCATCCTGATGTGAAGCCACACCTGTAGCAGCCTGTAACTTTTCATAAAAGGACTTGACAGAAAAATTGTTATACTCTTCATAGGGCCAAATGACCATGTCTGAAACATTCCTAACTAGTGTGACCTCAAGCAGCGTCTCTGCCAACATTTAGAACTTAACATAGAGATTTGCAGTAGGAAAAGGTTGCTAGAAGTTATTGTTCCAATGCCACGTCCAATCTGCAGCATTCCAAACTCTCATTTCATCGACCGTACGCCTCCTATCATTTGTATACAAAAACAGTCTCGGAAACAATGTTTTCAAATTATCATTCCCCACCCATTTTGTCGTCCAAAACAATATTAAACGACCATCTCCCAACCTAACTAAAATACAATCACCAAAAGACATCGGTTGACCGCAAGAACTGATTTTCATTAAGTTCCCCCACCATTGAGAATGGGTAGTATTCAATTCATAAACCTTCCTAGATAGAGTGGTAGTTTTGAATGAATTAGTTGATTTGGAAAAGAAAAGCAAGCAAAGTTGTTTATTATTCAAGGTTGATTTTTCAAAGGCATGCGACAGTGTCAAGTGGTCTTTTTTGAAGCAAATGATGAGGGCGATGGGGTTTGGTGAAAGGTGGTTAAGATGGATGGAAGGTGGATTATTTACAAGTTCTATGTAGGTTTTAGAAAATGGGAGTCTGGCTGAAGATTTTCGGGTTTGTCAAGGATTGCGACAAGGAGATCCTTTATCTCATTTCCTATTTGCAATCGTTGCGGAAAGATTGGCTTTAATGGTGCGTAGGGCTGCTGATGCAGAGTTTCTTAAAGGTTTTAAGATTAATGAATCTGTAATTTTTACTCTATTACAGTATGTTGATGATACAATTCTTTTGAGCGATGGTGATTGGGGGAATTTATGGGCTTTCAAGGCGATTTTGAAGGGTTTTGAGCTGATTTCAGGATTGAAAGTCAATATTGGTAAGAGTTGTTTATATGGGATTTGCATTGAAGATTATTACTTGAGGGTGGCTGAACAGTTCTTGGCTTGCCGAATTGGTTATATACCTTTTAACTTTCTCGATTTAAAGGTTGGCGACAAACCTCGTATGGTGTCTTTTTGGATACCGGTTGTCAAGAGATTCAAGAACAAATTTTCGTCTTGGAAAGGGAAGATCTTGCTATGGGTGGGAGGATGGCATTGATCAATCTGTGTTGACAAGTTTGTCAGTATATTTTTTATCCCTTTTCAGGGCGCCAAAGAAAGTCTTGGGTAAGCTTATTTCAATACAAATGAGCTTTTTGTGACAAGGTCTGGAGGAGAAGAAGAAAATGGCTTGGGTTTCTTGGGAAACTATTTGTAAGTCAAAGGAGGGGGTTTAGGTGTGAAGGATTTAAGATTGTTCAATTTGGCACTTGCGGTGAAATGGTTGTGGTGGCGACTTCTTAAAGAATCCAATGCTATTTGGCAAAAATTGTTACGCGAAAAGTACCTACTTTATCCCCTGTCATGTGGACGTTTTGAAAAACCACATATAAAAAAAAGTTTGAATTTCCTCTCTGCCTTACGAAGATTCCTCTATTTTGGCCACTCAAGAAAATTAATAATCAAAAATAATAATTTAAGAAGACTTAAAAAAAAATAGACTATGAGTTGTGAAAAACTTAAAAATCATAAAAAGTTGGAGTCAATAGAACTTGAACTTAGAGCATTTTTAATGGGAGTAAACTAAATGGGTAAACTAAGATATTTTTTGTGGGCTCAAAGTGTTTTGTAGGATTTAAAAAATTTATAGTTGATTTGAGTAGTTTTTACTTTAATGATGGTTGTCTATAAGAAACCAAAATTTGAATCCATTATTTTCAAATATCATGTCATTACTTTAATGTTGTTAGAATATTGTATTAATTAAATAAATAATATTATAATATATTTCACATAGTTAACGTTAACTATATAGATAATGAAAATTAAATTTTAGTTCACTTGGATGCCATATCAGCTCTACTATAATGTAAATTATTTATTATTTACATAATTTATACAAAATTTTGGTTTAAGAACCCTGCACTAAAGTTGCTATTAGTTTAATTTGATTACTAGTGCATAAGTTCCCTAGCCTTGTTCTGTTTAGGATTTTGATAGCAAAAGAATGAAACCGTCTCAAGAAACCCTAACTTCCCTGCATCTTCCGTTCGATCTGGTGGCAGATATTCTGTATAGACTCTCCGCGAAACACCTCGTTCGACTCCGTTGCGTATGCAAGTCATGGAATTCTCTTATCTCCGCAGATTCCATCTTCGCCAAGAAGCACCTCCGTTTGTCAACCTCCAGCCAGGACCGCCACCACCTCATTCTAACCCCTACTCCCGCCTCACCTGAGTTCCATGTTTTACATTCCCCAATCTCCCCTATCTTCACCTCCATATTCACCACTACTACTGTCCAACAGTTCCGGTACTCTATTACAAAGCTTCGTATCAAAGGACTCTTTGGTCATAGACCTTCCACTTGCCACGGCCTGGTATGTTTTAAGATAGATTCTTCTTCCGCTCTCTTGTGCAACCCTTTCATTGGAAAATTCAAATTATTGCCTCCTTTGACCTTTCCAGAACCATTTTATACCTTATATACCTTGGTGTATGATCGTTTCACCAATAATTATAAGATTATTGCTATCTATAGGACCTTTGGTAGTAAAAACGGAGTCAGCGTTCATACTGTGGGTACTGATTATTGGAGAACGATTCAAGACTTCCCAAATTATGGGTTGGCTCCTGCACCGGGAATATTTGTGAGTGACTCTGTTTATTGGTTGCTATGGGATGAAGATGATGTTGCACGGTTCATTGTTTCTCTTGATTTGGAGAAAGAGTCCTATCAAAACCTTTCATTGCCCGTCAAAGATGTGCATATTACAACTTCTTTAGGGACATTGAGAGGTTGTTTGTCCCTCCTCTCTCAAAGGGACAAGTTTTATGATGTTTGGATTATGAAAGAATATGGGAATGAAAAGTCTTGGACTAAATTCTTAAGTGTTCCTCACATGAAAGAATGCGAGCCTTCTCTCTATATCAGAGCATTATATATTTCAAAGTATGACCAAGTGCTGATGGAGTTTCTAAACGATGGGAAAATTAATTTGGTGGTTTATAATTTCATAAATAATACTTTTAAGATTCCTAAATTTCAATACAGCAGAGAGCATGACATGACACCAGAAGTATATGTTGAGAGTTTGATATCACCTTTCTAGTTGTGCTTCTTGACCTGCTGCAGCCTATAAGTTTGTTATTTGTTTTAAATCACAGGTTACTCTTAATTCATATGGAATTTTTTGTTAGTTATAGCTGTCGGTTTTGTCACCACTCTATGCATTTTATATAGTTAACAATCATTTAAATCTTTTGCTATAGAATATAAAATTTTCTTATTATTTACTCACTATTCTAAATTTTGTTTTCTATATCATTTGTTGGTTTCTACATTCTGCCGTGATGATTGACTCACATTTTGTTTTCTATGCAATCTTTGGCCTCAAACAAGCTTCATTCGGTGTCAGGTACATATGGAATATCGTGACAAAAATTAAGTGCAATTATTAATTCTAGGTTCTGAAATATTTTGTTCTTGTAGTAGTCTCTACTAATGGTCTGTTATCTTACATAATACACTTTCACTTTACAACATTTTTCATTAGGATTGCTTGCATCCTTTTCGTATGATATCATGTATAAAAGGATGGACAATAAAACATAGTAGCTTAAATTGTTCTAAACATTCAAGTTATAAATAACAGTAATAGTAAAATTAAAAAACAATCCAAAAACTAAATCAGTTAGAATACTAAAGAATGGTATCCTAAAGGCAATAGCTCCAACGGCCGCATTGGCAAAAGATCGCATCTACAACAAACCCATTACAAGGTTAAAGCAAGGTATATATGGACACACTTACATTAACAAGACTGTATTACATGAATACTTCTATCAAATCTAATTTCATTGATGAACATATTTGGGAGAAAGTAACCTTAGAAAACTAATCTTCAATTTTTCATTTTTTCTTAAAAGATGAAAAAGTGTTTATGCAACTCTTTAGTGTTAAAAGATGAAGAGAAGCTTTTGAAAGCATCGTAGTGCTACTTATCTATGGTTAGGATATTACTCTAGAATATTAGCGTAGCTTCATCTAGAGTTGCCAATAAATACCAACTTTTTGTGGATGGGTATCAACAATCTATAGTAAAGAAGTTAGACTCTCTAGATGAAGATCGACTGATGAATCAGAAGATGGCCAGATTCACTGACAATGAGTTAGTTTTGAAAGTTGTTTTTCTAGATGAGGTTAAGGATCCTAGTTCATAGAATGGTAGCCAAATTGGGAGGAGCCTTCATGATTGGAAAAGCCTATAACACAGGAGCATATCTCCCAATGATAATGGAAGGTGCAGAGTTGAGTAGAACAATCAATAGAAAGTATCTAAGGAAAAACTATCCTATCTAATTTGAAGAGTTGACAAGTGTGAGTGTTGTTACACTATTCAAGATATACAAATACATATTGAAAAGGAATAGGAAACTACAACTTCCCTTATTTGTTCATAATACATTATAGGAAGGATAATCAATAAAGGTAGTTAGGGAGGCAGAAGCACCATTGAGTGAATCAACAAGAATAAAAGAGGCACTTAATAGTCGAATAAAATATCATTTTCTGTATGTCACGATGCAATGGCGAGTAAAATAAGTTCCTCTATAAGTACCACGTGTATAAATAAACATCTAATCAATCAAACAAACTATTTTATACACTTAATCTTTTTTATTTTTCTGTATTTTTTATGCATTTTCTAGGCTATAGAAGTTCAACTAGTATTTAACATTCTTTAGTATTTAAGGTACCTACAAGTAAGGAATCTCTGTATTTTTTATTGAACAATCATAGTTAAGTTAGTTTCTGTCATCTGAAATTGAATTTCCTTGCAGATTTTAACATAAATTAGCCCCATGTATAATGATGTTTAGATCGTGTTTTGAACTTCATGGAACAACTATGTCTTTAGATAATGGAACCAAAAGTTTAAGAAACAACTAGCTCTTTATATTAACAAAATGATGTAAGATGTTTGTACACTTTTGGATTCTCTGCAACTTGAAAGAATAATCATAAGAGATTGACAATTTCATTTAATTTATACGACTTTTAACTCTGAACTTGAGAGATAGCCTGCTGGAGATATCTTAAAGCTTTCTTATAATTGAAGAAACTCATAAACCAGAAGTCAAAACCGTCCATGGTAACTATTGCCATATGTTTTTCTGAAGGTTTCTTCACATTTTGACTTTGATTGACATGCTGAATCTTTCCATGTGGAATAGAGACCTGAAATAGTAAACCAGTTAAGGTTAATTAAGGTTACAGACTAACAGTGTGAAGAATAGGTAAGAGAAATTGAGAGCATTAATGTGGACATTACAAAAAAGTAAGAAAATGACCTTATAGTGAACTCTAACAAATTCGCCTTTTGGAGAAGTGATGTTGATGGATTTCTCACTGCAAAAAGCTTTTGCAACTTTGTGAGTGGATATGAAGAGGAGGCCAGCTATAGGACCTGCTGTGGTTGACAAGTAACACTGTGATGCTTTCAACAGCTTCTCTCCATCTGTAACACTACAGAGCTGTATAAACACTTTCTCTACTCTGCCAACCCGAAGAATTCTTGCTCCCAACCTCAGTTTCCTTTTACAGTATCTGACATCTTAGTCAGAACTGAATTTAACTTACGTGGCAAAAAGAAAAAGGACCACGATCAATAAACTTAAATTTGATGAAAGTATTTGATAAGGTAAATGTGTCTTACCCTTGTTTGATTTTGTGATAGACTTGCAGTATTTGCCAGATGAATCGGGCAAGTATCTCTTTGACGACTTCCCGGTCGGATAAGTTGAGCTATTAGAGATCCCATTAAGTAGGTCATGAAGAAATGAGGTATTCATTTTATTGTAAAAAATATTGAAGAGGTTTTTGGAATTTGGTTGACGAAGGAATGTATTCTAAATGAGTACATATATGTGGTTAAAAGGAAACAAGGTGACTGTTGAGGTTTTGGAGGATGAGTCAGCCAGGGATGATGATGAAGACTAAAGGAAAAAATGAATTAAAAAGTTGAAGATTGCATGTTTAGTTGTCTACATGAATAATAGTTTGGTTTGATTGGAAACATAGTTTGGCTGCCTCTTTATTTCTTGTAGAAATGGTAATAAAAAGGAGTGATTAAAGGTTTCTGAGCTGGAATAAAGCCTTTCTGATGCATTACATTCAGGTAGAAGGGAAATAGCCAAATAAGTTTTTCAACAATTGGGCAGTAATGAATCATCAAAGCTAGCTGTCACTCACCCTTGGTTAATTTCCATGTATATCCATATAATTGACTATTGAATTTTCTAAATGGACTTGCATTTCTAGTTCTTCCTGATAAAGTATCTTAAAGTGTACTTTCTGACAGGCTTATGTTAGGTAGAAACTAGAAATCTGGCCTCAGGCCGGCTACTGACTTTGTATGCTGACAGCTGACCTATGTAGCATTGACAATACAAAGGGACTGATCTAAACAAGTGACCATAGCTTACCTCTTTCAAAATATTCCTTGTAGAAAGAAAATATGGCATTTAAGAAGATAATAATTAAAAAGAAATAGCATCTACTCAATCCACATCACATTTAGAAGGACAAAAATTACAAAAGAGTGTCACTTCGTTATTTTTTATGATTTACTTTTTTTAAGGGTTAAAATATATGAATCATAAGGTAGAGAGACAATTTAAACTTTTTTTTACAAGGGAGTTTTTCAAAGCCGCTTATATGGTAGGAGATAAAATATGTATTAATCTTTATTAAAATTATTAAAATACTCTTAAATCTAACAAAACACCAAAATAACTCAAATAATTCATAGTAAATTTAAATAAATCAAGCAACATATATAAAAACACTCAAAGAATTAAATAAGATTAATAATTTAAAATTAGAGGTATCATAGGGGTCATGACGACTAGGTAGGTGACGAGCGTCACCCAACCTATCATCCTCTCTCCTCATAATTATTCACCCATATGACAATTGGCAAGGAAAAATCTCATATGTAGACCATGACAGTCTCCCATCACTATGCTGACGACCGTGAGCTAACCTAGAAGCATGATGCACATCTCTTTACGTTGATGCAATCAGAATCTACGTTTTTCACCATGATAACTCATTCGAAGCTCTAATTTTAACTCCTACCATGGTATAGCTAAAATGATCAAAGGTTTATATGTCATCGATATTGCATGTGGTAAACATGCTTCTCTAATTTGTAACTCTAGTTCTAATATTAGCTCTCTTGTATGGCATTATAGACTAGGTCATATCTCTAATGTTGGCTTACATGTTATTTCCAAATTCTATCCTTTTGTATCAAATAAACATACTTAGTCTCCTTGTGATGCATACCATTATGTCAAACAAAAAAAATTGTCTTTTTGTTTAAGCACTTCTATTTCTGATGCTCCTTTTGAATTATTGCATGGTGATCTTTGGAGCCATTTCTCCACAACTTCCATATTATGACACAAATATCTTCTTATCTTAGTTGATGCTTTTAGTAGGTTCACTTGGTTTATTTTCTTAAAACGAAATATGGAACTAGAACCAAACTCATTAACTTTGTTTTCTATATTAAAAACCAATTTCGCACTACCTTAAAATGTATAAGAACAGACAATGATTCTGAATTTTCAATGAATTCTTTCTTCCAATTCAAATGAATAATTCATCAAAGAATCTGTGTTGAAAATCCATTGCAAAATAGTGTGGTGGAGTGAAAACATCGTCACATTCTTAACATGGTTAGATCATTTTCCTTTCAAGCCAACTTTTCCCTAAACCTACGGACTTTTAGTACATAACATATTATTCATATAATAAATAGACTCCTTACTCATCTCCTCTCTAGAAATACAAAAGTTCTTATTTACATCTCCATAAAGAACCCCTATCTATTATTCGTTTAGTCCAACTTAAAATGTTAGAGATCTTCTAATCTAATAGTTCTTATGGTGAGAGTCTACTTATTCATTGTTGAGCATTTTATTTAAAAACCAAAATAAAATTAATTTACTTTAGTAATTAATTCACATGTGTCGCATGGACTTTTAACTATTATCATATAAAAATACAATATGTTTAAGAAAACTTGAATTTAAATTTTTTGCCTAAGACCTTACTTACTTCAATCAAACTTTATTGAATTTAATATATCAAAATCCCAATTTCTAAAAAAAAAATATTTAAAAAAAAAAAGAATGGGTAAAGATAACAAAAACCAGAATATACAAAAATAAATATACCTAGCCAAAGTCATAATCAAAAATACAAATTAAACAATAATAATCCAATTCCAAAAGGAAAGAACTTCCCAACCACACTCCATCTTTGAGAAATACAAGAACTCTCCAATGGAGTTGGTTGAATACTTGGATTTAATCCACCATCCATGGAACTAATTACATTGTTGCTATCTTCTTTCACTTCAATTCCAAATCTCATCCCACCAAGACAATGTCCTACTATATTACAAATGAACCAATATTTCTTCACCTTATTAAGAACCACTTCATCTTCTCCACTCTCATACTTAGCCAATACTCCACTACTTGTTTCACATGATCTAAAACTATCCTCTCTCACTTCATACACATTATGTTGCCCCTTCACATACTTGAAAACTACACCAATACAACATCACAAATTATCTTTTATTTTATGTCAAAACATATATTGGCGAAAACAAATTTTAAAATAATTAAGGGCGTGTTTGTTTTAGTTTTTAAAAAATAGATTTTTTTAAAATAATTTTTATGAAGAAAAAAAATTAATTTATTTTTTATAAAATTAAAATAAAAAATTTTAAATAAAAATATATAACATTAAAAAAAAACTCAAACAAACATGCCCTAAATAAAATACAATAATTATGCAAAGATTGAGTTGAGAAATACCAAGAACATCTCCAAGGCTAAAGTTGTGTTTTTCTGCCCATGAATTATAATTTGTTTGGCTACTCCATTCATCTTCATCACCAACATCATAAACACTAGCCATGACACTGTTCAAGAAAAAACAACAAAGTAAAATAAGAATTGAGAGCATGAAAAAAAATTTGACCCCCATTTCTCTGAAAAAGTAAGAAGATGTGATGATGGAAAGTGGATGAAATAAGGATGAGTTGGTACTTTCACAAGTTTGCTTGTGTTTGAAGAAACAGCTCAAATTAAATATTGATATTGACACATTTAAAACTTTGCTTAACAAAATACAAAAGTGCTTAATGGACCCAAAAACACCTTCAAAGTTGGAAGGAGAGACCTAGCTGAAATGATTACTAACTTCACACCCAAGATAAACTATTTTATTTTCTGTTTTGCCAAACATTAGTAAAATTTGCTGTACAAATACTATTTTTTATTGAAACTTCAAAGAAAGCTTTTATTTTAATCATGCTTTTTTTTTGTTAAATACTTTAAATGTGGTGCTTTTGAAGCCCTAAAAAGATTATTAACTTTTGTCGAAAATCTTTATTGAATAATACAGCTGCCAGCTAAATAAGTTGTCATTGTGACACATGAGTTGATGATACTTAGTGGAGTGGCAACAAGTACTTTTAGTTTTAATAACTATCCATAAAATGCCCAACAACTTATTTAGGTCCCGGTATTCATAAGAGAAAAAAAGGCATAGAATAAAAAATACTATTTTTTATTTTTTATAACAGGACTTAGAAGATTTAAATTGACAATTAATAAGATACTTGTTTTTTAATTGATCTGAGGACTGAGTCAATCATGTTGAGTGTGTCAACGAATTGGATCTTGAAAAATAGAGCGGACTAGGAAACAGATATTTGTCCTAAAGATATATAAGATCTAGGCTATTTGACCTCTTTTGATTTGTTAGATAAAAAAAATATTAGTTATTCTATGAGATTGTTGTCCCAAAGAATGTTTTAAGGTTTCTAAACCCTAAAACCATAGCTATAAAGTCTAATGAACGATTCATATTTAAGAATATGCTATTCTAAAAATTTATAATTTCATACTCACAGTCTCTATTAACTTTATTGTCAAAGAGTGTTTGCAAGTGCATCCTTTATTATCAGGATCAACCGACAACGTTCGTCACTGAAAAGTTCATCATAATCACTTGAAGATAAAGGTCTTTTCAAATCATGTTGTGCCATATGTGAAAAATTTTGTTCAATGTTTCCACTTATTTCATATTAGACAATGAACCCCCTTGTGAACACAAGGAGAGGGCTCTCCTTCCAGCGGAGAAGTCAATGACCTTTTCTGAGGTCTCTTGACGTACAAAGGAAGTCATAAGTCATCCATGATCAAAATGATCGCCTGATATGAATATCCAAAAATTAGGAGATATAACCTGACATGGCGGAGCGAGTTGATGGTGTTTCCATTACTAAATAAAATTAGATCGTTGCATCCTCGATATTTCGTGTATTTAGGGCCTAAAATTGAAAGACAATTTCCTTTTTAAGTCCACAACCCCCTCCTCCGAGGAAAATATCGAGGGTGTCTTAATTAGTGCACGAAAAAAGGTGTCTAGAGAAATATTCAGCCTGTAGGACAATTTTCTCGTTGTCATGAAAACTCTTGGACAATTTTATATATCTTAGGAAAGTCTCTCCTACAACGCCTCCAGGGAAGACAAGTTAGCAAAGTGGAGTCACGTCAGAGTCGCTCAAGTCATTATTGGGTGGCCCATGTTAGTGGAGTTAGGTACGTTATCATTGAAAGTTCATTTGAAAAATGAAGTACCACAATGAGAATAACTATGTAACGAAAATTTACTTCAACATGAAGTCATGTCTTTTTTAGTTCCTTGCACGACTAAAGATTTATGAAAGGAAAGAGTCCAAAAGTTCACGCCCATAGAGTTCTCAGATATAAACCTAGCTAACTTTAATGCTCTTCTAGAGCCATAGCCTATTAGTAATATCAAAGAATATAAATAGGTGTTTCTCTTGAAGACAAGAAGGAGGTTTATTAAATGTCTAAATGAAAATTTCTTAAAAGTTCATATAAGGACTTTGATAAGTTCCAAAATTATGTAAAATACAGAGCCACTTATTGAATTTTTTTCACAAGCAATCAATACAAAAGCCCCTTATTTATCTATGAGGTGTTAAAACACTTGTATGGACTTTCTACTTGCATATTTATCAAAAACATGTGAAAAGGACTGAAAAACCACCAACCAACACACAAAATTCTTGTCAAGACCGACTTTATATAAGCAAGGCTCGCTAGGCCACGTTCATGGGCGCGCTAGGAAAGCATAGGCGAGAAAAGACTTACTGGCTAAGTAAATTCATTGTAAAGGAATGGTATGTACACTTAGCGAAGATGGATGGTACACTTGGTGAGCTATAGAGGTTATGGCTAATTGTAGGGTGAGTTGGCATTTCTTAACCTAAAAGAAAGTAGGTGCGCTAGGCTAGGATGGGTGCCGCGTCTAGCGAGCCTACCTTTCTCTAGCGTATGAGTAGGAGGTTCAGATATAATTCTTATGAGTTTATGTGGATTCAAGGGAGTACATAAAAGGAGTAGGTTCACTTTGGTATCAATAGGAGAATAGGATAAGGGGATTAAAAGTAGAAGTGTTACTCGTAGTGACACTTGCAGATGGCTCTCTAAGTTTTTCTCCTCGAGATTATTTGTTGAGCGACGATGAGTAAGTGTAGTTATAAATCTCTTTGTTAGGGGTATATGTAGTCATTATATATTTATGTTTTATTCATTCATGGTGTTTTTCATAATTCCACTTAAGCTTTAATATTGATTATTCTTCGTTCTTAATGCTTGTTTTGGATTATCTATCTAACATTTATTTTCATGGTATGGCTTGACATATGAAAGGTGTTAGGTGTTACTAGATCTAAGTCTTCAGCTATTAGATGTTAATGCCTAGACATAGAGTTAGGTTTTATATATATATATATATATATATATATATATATATATATATATATATATATATATATATATATATATATATATATATATATATATATAATGTTGATGATTGGAAATTAATAATTTTATAACACTATTGAAATTTAATGTTGTTACATTTAATAGTTCGAGACATCGCCTATTAGGTAATACAACTGATCTCACGTTGAGTAAAAAATGAGATACGTTGAAAGCAACATTAGTAATATTAATAGTTGTGTAAAATAGCATATTACTGACTAATGATTATGCATGAGCGTAATGATGATGAAATGTGTCCCAAAGAAGTTTTCTCACATTTAACACCGAAATCTCCATTTATTTTTGTCATTTACATTTCCGCAACCAAACAACTTTAAACTCTTACTTATAATCATAAAAAACTGTTGAAATCTTTTTTAAGTTGTATTTTCCAACCCTGGAAAATAAAGAACGCATAAGAGAAAACTCAATGATAAGTGAACAAGATAAAATGGGGAGGAAGAAGCAAGAGCTTACTCTATGATACATTTTTGTTAAAAACAATAATCGAATATGTTTGCAATAGTATTTTCAAAAAAAAAATTCAGGAGCCTTATGAAGGGTCCACAACACCCACACCCAGTAACGACAGAAAGATGCAAATATACAGCGGGATTTGGCCCGACATTAAGACTCTAAATATTTTCAAAAATAGAAAAAACATTTGGCGGAAATCAGGGGTCACCGGTTCAGTTTGATTGTCGGACAAATTATTCATATTTAGGTATACGTTATTCTAAAACTCTACCTCACACTCACAAACTTTGCTAACATGATTATCAGAGTGTTCACAAATAAACCTCTACCATCAGAATCAATAGGCAACGACAATCGTAAGGGAATTCATTATCTTCGCCATCAATATAAACACTTGAATATAAAAATAAAATTTAAAAAAAAAATCAATGTCTAAATTAGCATTATAATATTTGATAAATGAAATGTAAGGATTAAACCATGAGAAATAAAAATACTTTTAATTTATTTACAGGTCTAAAAGATTCTTATAAAATAAGTGTTACTTTAGAATAAACCAAGTCTAAATAATTATTGTTGTTCTCAATGATCACATTTGAATACTCTCTCGTATTAGGTATTGGAACTTAAATAAATTTTATTAATTACTTAAATTTAATCACTTGATTTTTAGAAAAATAAATTTCTAGAAAAGAATTTATTTCTTTCTTAAAATTATCGTAGCTAAAAAATGTGTAAGTTACATAATCATTGGATGAATTCACATATATTAATATTTAGAGGATTTCTTAATGCACCTTATATGTTATTTAAGCACCATGTGAAAATACTAAAATGTTTTTTAAATTTCGGAGATGCATCTTCGGGCACACTTAATGCACACACAACGTAGATTATTTTGAGTGACACCCTATTATTTGGTTTTTTTAATATCAGAGATGCATCTCCAGTATATTTCTGTAGATACATTTCTGTAACGTATGCAAAGAACTGGTAGAGGCAGAAATATAAAAAAAAACTTGTAATTTGACAAAATAAAATTAACATTCATAACACAAAATAAATATTACATATGCGATTTCAACATAAAATGCAACATTACACTTCAATATCCAGGTGTACGCTTCAACATTTTCACAATATCTTCGATCGATCTTAAAATCGCTGCTTTCAACTCGAGCGAAACTTTTGTTTCAAAACAAAAATATATATTACATAGCCCTTACATCTGCATCTGTCTTGAGCTCAAAGTTGCTAAACTCAATCTTCCCTCCGTTGTCAATCGACGGTGAACGGTACTCGAGCTTGCAAATTTTTTGATTGTCTCCATAAGGTAAGATATTATGGACTTCGTATTTTAAATCTGCAAGAGAGGAGTACTCAATGAGCTTAAACTTTTTCTCAGGTGTCGCGCTGGAGAAAGAGACATTTACGACATACCAGATAATGTTTATTTGTAACATCTGAGAAATTTTGAGTTTGTGCGAAATAAAAAATAAGAGAACTTTATTTTATAGAAGTTGTAGACAAATGTGAACCATTCAAAATATGGCATGCTGATTTCGGAGATATATCTTCGATTCTGCACCCTTTTATCTTGTTCCAGAGATGCATCTCTGGAACTTCTCCTGAACAGGCAAAAAACAGAACCTTTTTTTGACAAATGAACAAATGACATGGGAAAGATCAAAAATATAAATCAAATTATGAGAAATATTGAGTTTCTTGAACAAACACAAGAAACCCTATGTGATTTTACGAAAGAGAGAGAAGAAAGAAGAAGAAGAATTAAGATTGGTTATAATTGTTTTACTATTCATTTTCTCTATTAGGATTTAAAGATTACAACTGAATATCAACAACCAAAACCCTCTCTCAACAACCTGAGAGAAACAATCTATTTATATACTACTAAGCTAGCTTAAGCAACAAGCTAACTTAAACAATTGGGCTAAACAAACAGGCCCAATTCGACATGCTAATAATCTTAGCATTTCGACTACTGCATGCTTGAGCATACTTTGAGTACAACATACAAGATTAGAATGTGAACAGACTTCGACTACATGTTAAATCTTTGTCGAACCAAGAAGTTATCCTTGTCGAGATTATAGTTCGATCCAAATACCATGTCTAAAATAAAGAAAAGTGTTGCCTGGAATTAAATCGTGGTAAACCATTGCCTTAATAGTTGTAGATAATTTTTTAATCAAATAAATTCACTTTTGACAATGTCTTTAAGCATGATCTTTTTACTTTTTGCAACACTTTTTAAACGTGGTTTATTATGTTGGAAATAAATACCGAATAACTTATAATCAAGTTATTCATGAACAAAAGAAAAACTACTGGAAAACTTATAATGAAGTTATTCAGTGAACGACTTAATGGAATCTAGATGAGTCCAAAATATATCTCTAATGTTAACTTCATCCTCGCACGTTCGGTACCTAGACATATAATTGTTATCATCCAACAATTTCAAGATTTGTCGCATTTCAGTTCTATTCCGCCTAAGCGCCTTGTTAGTTTGGTACTGAATATTGTACACTTGCTTGATATTTGAGATATTTTTCGGTCTTTTCTATTCCAAAGTTGCAAGTATATTTTTCGGTTGAACCAAATTCAATGTCATGTCAACAACGCATTCCTTCCCTTCCGGCATGAGCCGACACGCAGTTGGATGGTCGACTAACTTTTTACACAAATCATGATTATGCAAACCATATGACATTAAATCTCCAGTTATTGTTTCCTAACATATAACCATGAACCTTAAAGGGACACTCGCATTTTCTTGAACTGGTGTCGTCTCGTTTAAATTTCGGGAAAAGAGGTCTATATTTCCCGCCTCTTTCGCAGTCATTGTCACAAAAGAACATCTTTTATCTGAACCATTATTGGACCTTCTGATAGCCACACCAAATCCCATTTTGGAGGCCTCTATATGAATCCATTGAAGCATGTGATCACTACATTCAAACTCTTTCTCAATTTTAAATTAGTTGCTAACATTTACCACCTTCACAACAACATCTTTGACATTCAAAGACACAACTTTTTTGGTACTGGAAATGCATTTCCATGTAAGTTCATACTTGTTCTGGAGATACATTTTTGGAAAAAAAACGCTCGTTTTTCAAACAGAAAATAATATTAATGTGAGCAATGATGCTTGAAATAAATTATCTTTACCTATAATTCTAACTTCTTTTGCTCCCTTTGATGTGATGAACCACAAGATTGGAGATTTGGAGTGAAATTTTGGATTGAGGATGGAAGGGTTTTTGTAGAGGGTTTTGAGTGAAAACAAGTATGGTTGTGTGATCATGCAGCTCTGTCTTTTATCAAATTATTCCGAAAATGTATCTCCAGAAATATCTAACATTCAAAGGTGACAGCAAATTTCAAAATCTTACCCCAAACTTTTGAAAATGTATCTCTGGAATTTTCAATGGACTGATCAATTATGAATATATTCAAAATTCCGGAGATGTATCTCCGAAATTTTTTAAGAATTCATCTAGGGCGGCACTCATTTGATGCACCACAACTTTGGTGCATGATACGTCTGGAGATGTATCTATGAAATTTGAAAAGCATTTTAATTTTTTTTTTATGTGTTGTGTAAGTAACATATAGGGTATATTAAAAAAATCCTCTTAATATTATAATAAAGAATTATTGGTCTAATTCCTCAATTCTAGTTCTCATTTGTCAACTTAAGCCAAAAAGAAGTCTTCTTATAAATAGAATAAATATAAATATAAGAAAACTCCTACTAAAAATTTGAGTATGATAATACCTTTAAGATTGTGTGATTTTCACCTTGTTCACACTTTTGTGTTTCTCATTTGTGCTTCAGTCTACTAGCTTATATGAAATACATGAGAATTAGTGTCAACCTTTCTAGCATTAGAATTTGAACTGAATTGTTTCATTAATCCAGCTCAATTGGTAAATCTAAAAGCACTTGCAGTGTCTCATTTATTCACCTTTAAGAGGTTAAATTTATTAAACTATTAAATCAAAAAAAGAATTTGGATCAAATCTAACACAAGTCATAAGGAGTTAAATCTCACTTATTCACATTTATAATTTTAAGGGATGAAATTCTTGCAGTTAAATTATTAAGAAAAAAATTGATAATTTCTTAATGCACACTCGATCCTTCTACTGTACCATGTGAATTTATTCAAATGCCCCTTATTTTCGGATATATATCTTCGGATGAACCTCTTGCACACCCAATAAAAGTCATTCTGAGAGGCGCCCATTATTTTGGATAATTTTTATTTCAGAGATGCATCTCTGGAATATTTTAAGAAAAACTTAAAATTTTCAATTCAGTGAGTATTTCGGAGATGCATCTCTAGAACATTTTAAGAAAAACTTTAATTGTTCAGTTTAGTATGTATTATGGAGATGCATCTCCAGAATTATGGGTGGCATTTTGAAATTTTCTGTCACCTTTGCATGTTTGATATTTGCGTAGATGCATCTTCGGAAATATCTGATATAGAATCTAGTTGCATGATCACTCATCCATTCTTGACATACTTGGTTTCCAACCAAACCCTTCATTATCAATCCATTTTTTCACTCTAAATCTCCATCCTTTTTGTTCAACATAGCATAGAGAGCAAAAGAAGATAGAATTTCAGGAAAAGATTCTTCTTTTTCCTCTGCATTGCTCACATTAATCATCCATTTTTCCCGAAAAAAGTTATATTGTATCAGTAAATGTGTCTCCGGAACGTGTATGAAGTTGTCCAGAGATGCATTTCTGGAAGTTGTTTGTGTTCATTTTTGAAGTTATTTTGCAGCAGTAGTTGGCCTTATGTTCTGTTATTGTTTTAATTATTTTCATTAGATATGGTGCACCCTGATGTTTTCCTAAAATAAGTTGTTTCTCTGAATTTTTAAGGTGTTATTGTGAAGGCGGTAGATGTTGGCAACAACTTTAAAAACAAACAAGAGTTTGAATCTCGTGATCAAATACTTTAATGGATTCGTATAAAAGCCTCTAAACTTGGATTTGGTGTGGTTATAGAAAGTTCCGATAATGGTTCAGATAGAAGATGCGCCTTTGTGACAATGACGTACGAAAGAAGCGGGAAATATCAAACTCCTCTCTGGAATTTTAAAAGCGACGACACCGGTACAAGAAAATGTGACTATCTGTTTAAGGATTGTGGTTACATGTTAACAAACAAAAATTGGAGATTTAATGTGATATGTGGGTTGCATAACCATGATTTGTGTTTAAAATTAGTTGGTCATCCTATTGTCTATCGGCTCAATCTGGAAGAGAAGGAATGTATTGCTGACATTACCTTGAATTTTATTCAACCAAAAAAATATACTTGCAACATTGAAACGGAAATGACCCGACAATATATCAAATATCAAGCAAGTGTATAATATTTGGTACCTCACTAACAAGACGCTTATGGGGGATAGAACTGAGATGCAACAACTCTTGAAAATGTTGGATAACAACAGTTACGTATCCAAGTACCAAACGTGTGATGATGGAGTTACGGTTAGAGATGTTTTTTAGACTCATTCTAATTCCATAAAGTTGTTCAACGTGTTTCCTATGGTGCTCATACTTGATTCAACCTACAAGATAAATAAGTATAAACTTCTATTATTTGAGATGGTTGGTGTTACCTCAACTGAGAAGACATATTATGTTGGTTTTGCATTTCTTGTGTGAAAAAAAGAACAACTTTACTTGAAAATATATGTCGATTCCATTATGCATTTCAGGAAAATATGTGAAAAGTATCCGAATTTGTTAAAATATGTTGAAAGCATTATTATTGACTAGGTGAAGGAGAAGATATTATGTGTGTGGACTGATAATGTTAGACACCTTGGAAATACAACAACTAACAGAGTTGAGTCGACCCATGCTACTTTGAAAAATTGGTTGGGAAATAGTATGGGGGATTTGTGTAGAGACTGGGATTTCGTGAACCACATAGTTCAAAATCAACATAGTGAGATACAAACAACATTTGGTCATAGAATCACAGATTTGGAACACATATTTAAAGATAGCCATCTATATTCTCAGTTGGTTGGTAACATTTCTCGAGCGGATTTGAACTATATTTTTCACGAGACTAAAAGAGATGATAATGTAGGCTCCGATAGCGCAAAGTGTGGATGCACAATTGTGATAACATATGGTCTCCCATGTTCTTGTGTTATTTCTAAAAGATGAAACTTGGTGAACCAATAAGAATGGACGAGGTTTACACTCATTAGAAGAGACTTGGGTTTGATGATGATGGATGTATGGATGACGGTAAATCGAATATCTCTATTTTCACCAAATAGAAAGTGATACAAGAGAGATTTTTGAACGTTAATGATAACATGAAACTCCACATCAAAGAATAATTGAGGAAGATTGCCTATCCGTAAACCACTGATATGAAACCACCCTCTCAACCGGTAAAAAATAGGTGCTCCAAAGAAAATGAAGCCTACTTCGAATGACAACTCGAGTACACAGTCTCCTTCATATTTTGATCACGTAGACAAAAAAAATTCCGAATCACAAACTCCAAAATCTCAAAAAAGTGTTGTGAAAGAAGCTCGCATTAGCAAACCGTCTGTAACGCCGCTTCCACCGAAGATTTCATTCATCGACGAGATGCCGATTTTTATGCACATATATCGAGCAGATTGTCAGTGTTGTAGGGGGCGGTAATTGCGGTTATCGACCCGTTTCAGTTTTACTCGGTAAAGGAGAAGATAGTTATACATTTGACATCAACTTATCCAAGAGTTGAAGACGCGTAAAGAATCATACATGCGGTTGTACGAAAAGAAAGAAAATTTCGACGCGGTTTATGATTCTCTTGTTCCTTTCTTGAGTGGTCTGACACCAAAGGCAAAATGGATGTGCTTTCCTTATATGTGTCACATAATAGCATATGCGCATGATAGAGTGTATGTTGACCTGACATGCTACGGTTTTTCGGAAACCTTTTTTTCACTACGCATTGCACCACTCTAAAATCCAAATGATTGAATCATGTGTATTTGGTGGATTTCAAAATCAAATTATTTTGTTCAAATTTACTTGAAACCGAAATGCTCTATACCACTTACGTCACCGGAGTGGACGGCTCATTCAACCACAAAAGCCAAGACTTGGCCAAATCATTTTATAGAAAAGATACAAGAATTTGAGAGATTGAACAACACTGAAAAATAATCAAATACACAAAAGTCCAAAGGGGTACTACCTATAGATTTAGCCAGCAACACATATTTCAATTTGTTTTAATTTCTTGTTTAATCGGACTAATAATTGGATGTAATTGTATCTCAATATAAATGAAGTGTTATATATTCACCTTTTGTTCATATTTTTTCTTTATCCATTTTTTATCTACCTCATAACAACATGCGTGTTATTGTCAATGAAAAAAAATGTTATGTTATAGTGTTGTGGTGTGATACTGATTCAAGAGAATTTCCAGAGATGCTTCGGATTAAGATAGTAGGGTGCGTTTTCGGAGATATATCTTCGAAATCAATTTGTCAGTTAATGTGTGGTCCAAATTGATATATGCCTTCTATAAATTCAGGTTCTCTAATGTTATATTTTACACAAACTCAAAATATCTCAAATGTCACAAATAAACATCTATTGGTATGTCGCAAATGTCTCCTTCTCCGCTTCTACACTTGACGAACGTTCAAACTCACCGACTTCACCTCTCTTGAAGATATCAAAGACAAAATTCATCATCTCATATCTTTCAACGACAATCGAAAGACTGTAAAACTCGAGTACCGTTTACCTTCAATTAACAATGAATGGAACATTGAGTTCAGCAAATTTAAGCTCAAGGCGCGGGCGAATGGTAGGACTATGTGGAATACGTATTTCGACGCTACAAAGATCGGTCAAAGATATTCTGAAGATGTGCAAACGTCCACTAGAATATTAAAACGTAATATTAAATTTTATGTTGAAATCATCATTGTAATACTCATTTTATGTTATGAATGTCAATAGACATTTGTTTTGAAATACATCTCCAAAAACAATAGACATTTGCGAAAATTCACATGATGCATTAGAAACATCTAGAATACCATAAAAAAATTCTCAAAATTTGATTGAATCTTACACAAGCCTTACAAGGACTCTCTATCGTTGAAATTTGAAAGTAAATGCGTGAAGGCGCCAAAATGAAGCTTGTGGGTGTAGAATCCATTATTGTGGACAAATAAAAAGTGAAAGGAAGAAAAACAAAATTGGCTATTCTTCAATTATATTCAATTCATCATCAAATCCTCACACACAAGTTAATAAACCAGTGCAAGACCACTAACAAATGGTTTTACATACCAACACCAAATCCAACCCTTGCCAACCCTCTTTCTAATATTTGATAATTAAGTTCACAACGTAAAAGTTAGTAAACAAACATTGCCTCCCCTCTACAATGGTGACCATACTCAAAGGGGATATCCAGCCTGCTCTGTTAGTGGTTGCTTCTCTCTCATGCTTTTGCCATCAATTCTATTCCTTCAAGCTCCCAGAATTGAATTGGTCTTTCAAACAAAAAAAAAAGTTTTTAACAGTAGAAATAGAACACAAAAGATGCAACTCTTTCAAATTTTTAAGGAATTGATGTATTTACTTTGTTACAACTCTTTCAAGTGCTTAAATTCCTCGCAATCAGCCCCAACCTCACTAAGTGACAAGTAAAGTTTCGGCACTATCTTGGCTAACATCAGCTTGAAACCAACCGAGGTTGAATTCGGACTGCTATTATTACTCACTGAAGCATCTCTGTTCAACGAACCAATCAAGTAACCTTTCATGTATGCATCACAAGCTTTGAGTATGTAATGACCACGCCTCTTAAAATGTTCTTTAATAAGTACTTCAAAATCCTAAAGAATTCATCAGGAAGATAACAGTCAAATATACTTAGCACAACTGAAAAAAACAACATAAATCTCAACAAATGGAAGGATCAAGTAAAACATCTAAACATTATTCATAATCACCTTGGGAGGCTTCCTTATAAGATACATCATGGTCTTGCAGTTCAGTAAAAACGTATTCTCATTGTATGACAATGAATTCTTCTCTCCTTCGGCTGTCCCAGTTTGCTTATCGTATCCAGCTTCATTGAAGTAAGGCTTCGAGTTGAGTACTAGCCCTTGTAGTGAAACTAGAACTTGAAGGATGCTAGAAGATTTTGGATCCCATACTTCATTTCCTCTGCCTGTCCATGTATTGAGAAGGCTAAGGCAAACCTTCCCCTCCTCGTACAAATTAGGGTTAATCCGCCAACCACCTGAATGATAGTAAGCCGACTGCATCATTTGAGGCCCATACAAAAAACACAGAAAGACATGAGATACATTCAGACGGATTAAATTTATACAAGGTAGTACATTCTTTGCATTTAATAATTAAACATCTTCCTTTTTATGGCAGGGACAAAATAAATTGCACATAATTGTAGCTTTAAGATAATGTCTTACCGGTGGAACATCAGGATATTCTGGCGGAAGGTGAAAATCAAAGAAAAACAGTCCATCTTGGTAAGGGGTCCCAAATGGCCCTACAATTACTGCCCTCAAAAGATCCATTCTATCTTCATAAACCCGTACAAAAATTTCCTCTGTCAAAATGTTCAAATTGTTTACATTTATTAAAAAGGGTGTATAAACAGCCAAGTGCCGCACAATACAAAACTTAGATGGTATGAATAAATCTATATTCATAGTTCACTGACCAGGAAGGTTATTTTGTAGTATTCCCCAATCTTGCTGCACCTTCTTATACCATTTTCGGTTGTTCCTCTGAAAGTGACATAAAAGTCACTTAGCGACCTCGGTACGATATAATAAAGGAAATTATATTACAAAGAATGAAGCATTTTAATGTATGTGTGCATACTCACATATTTGATGCACCAAGATGATCAATATTCAACAGTCTTAATATTTGATTTAGCTAAATATAAAAATAAGAACCTAACGTATAATAATACTACTAACCTAAAAGTAGGATCGTTTGTCAATAATAATACTAACCTAAAAGGATCGTTGTGTCTTGGTTAATATTCACCAAAGGAAGATGAAGCATAAAATAAACATGCAACTACCTATTCATTATTTCATTTCCTTACTTCACTTATGATTAGAAATAAGGCAGAAGCAGTCGTACCTGTCCATTTGCACCAATATAATAGTGGTCTAACGGATCTGTAACCATGTCAAAATGTTTCAAACTGCAAGCATCATCGTCACAACTTGCAGGAGCATCTTCATTCTTCAAGCTGCACAGTGTCTCAGATGCTTCCACATTTTCAGATCCTCTTGGAATAACAGACTCCTCAATTTTAAAACTCTTGCTGCCTGAATTGTCACCACCTTCAATGGCAATACATTCATGAGAGCTGGTCTCACAAACATTAACAGGTGACAGACATTCAATTTCACGATTTGGCGGCGTGTGAACATGATTTAAGCTCCTTTGTCCCCTGGAGAATATTCCAGAGGCAAGTCTAGTGACAAATCGAATTGCTGCCAGCGGGACAGAAAGTGCTGCAGTCCTACTCAAGTCTCTCTCCCCATTCTCATCTGCTTCAGAAGTGACGTTGCTTGAATTTTCCCTATTTACATCCTGCATCAAATCTTGCATAACTATAGACTAATAATAACTATTAACATCTCTAGCTGGCCCATGATAAGTCTACCATAAAACAAATGCATTTATTGAAGGGAGAAACTGACTCAGACCTTCTGAAATGAGGGTAAAACGCCATTTATTTATATTATGATAAGTTTCATAACCACTTCATTCATCAAATATTAGGTTTACCTAGCAAGCTGTAAAACAGTCAAATCTAGCCGGTAGGTGCTGCTTTTTTATAGGACTCCTAATAACAGTACTAGGTGATAGATTTTCCTTTAGGTTTCTTAGGAAAAAAAGTTCAAAACCTACTAATAACCACATTATAGTTGGAAAAGGAAACAAACCTCTCTTGATTCCTCTAGGACTTCCATTTCATCATCATTGACGGTTTCCCAACTTGCAGCATCACTTATGTCACTCCCTGCAGCAATTGACTCATCATCATCATCTCTACCAACCACATAAATTGCTTGAGGCCCAACCTGGAAGTGATGTGAATTATAGACGATGAAAATGGAAATGTTGTATACTAACCTTAATATCTAATATTGCCTCTTAGATTATGCATACGAAAACGTTTTGATTATGAATCTAAATCAAATCTCATTTAAGGCTGTGAATGAGAAAGACCCATAAACTAGAATCCATCTATTTTAGCACCAAAAGACTGTTCAACATGCTAGCAAAGGAATTTTAGCAACTTTGGAAGAAAAAAGAATATGCTTTGTTTATTTCTAATAGTCACTGCTTTTCTATTACATGATATAAGCCTAAAAGATATTAAAATGAACACAAAATACCAATTACAATGTAGGTGATATAAAACCTTCCAGAAAACATTTAGAAAAAGATCACACACTCAAAATAAATGACTGCCAAACAATGATAGAACTCCACTTTGATTTTATATTATGGCACAGTCAACAAGTGTTCCTTGACTAAATATTTTCATACTCCACTGCCAAATAAATGACTACCATAAGGATCAAATATTCTCTTAGAAATTGGGGTTTAGGCCTAACTCAACCCTCCACCACTCTTAACCTTTAGGTTGCTAAAAACTAAAGTACACAGATTCATCTTTCCCTCCTTTTCCCAAGTAATACAAGTTCAAACTTCTGCAATAAGTTTTGACAACTTTCAGATATAATCATTATTGATTGGAACTCTAAAAGCTGGACCAGATTTTACCAGCCCAACACAAAATCCTATTCCTATTCCAATTGCCAGCATTTTACCAAGGTCTTCCTGAATCACTCTTCACATAAACTGAAAGATGCCTTCACTGATTGCAAGTATTATGCATAATGTACTTGCAACACTAAGGCACTTAGTAGAATATCCTAATCACTGAGAAAATGAACATCCTGATTCTAATTAAACCAATTTTAAAAACTACATTTCCCCTGACAGAAACAACGCATTCAGATTACGAGTCTTGTATTAATGATATGTGTAAAAAACTGAATATTAGTAAACGTGCAGCATTTATCTTTTGTCAAGAATGGGAAGAAATTACAGATAACAATGAGAAAGTTAATATATGAAATGAGCATACCGTCGATATCATCCCATCAGCCCAAGTAACTTCAATATCACCACTCTTAAGGCCAGTTATATTTCCAACCCAAGAGAGGTCTGAGAACTCCACATCAGTTTCGCCAGATAAAGTTCCTGTTCGGGTTGACTGGGTTGACACTACCTTTATAATTCCACTCTTCTCATTCTCCAGCTTTGATTTCTCAGTTGACGCTCCAACAGAAGCTTCTACACCGACAGACACAGGTGATAGTCTAACAACCACATCCCCATAGCAGTAATCATAATCTGGATGGCCCTCTAGCTCATATACACTTACAATTTCCTCTTTGTCAAATTCTCGGGGATCATCTGCCTTGGCAGCTGGTTTTATCCACCTCACACAAGCCGTCCGCTCCTTGGCATTAAGACTCCTAACCACCCCAACTCGACTAGTTTCACAATTATCCTCACCAACATCAGAGGTTTTCTCTACAACATATTGTTCTGAAACAAATTCATGATCACCCGGATTTTCAATAGGAATTAAACTTGTAGAATCTAGTTCACGCTCTATCGTTCCATCCTGCCAAGAAACATCAACTCTTGTCCTAGTGTTGGCAATCATAAGGGCTTTTTCAAAGCTTTCCTCTTTCTTCCGGGCTCTTTTATCTTTCCTGATGACAACTTTCCTTATTTTCTTGCGATGAAGAGGCCAAGCTTCATGGACAGGGTCCTTTGATACTGAGATAGAACTACCGCATGAGCTAGATTCGTGTGAAGGATTATTTCTATCATCTCCACCATTCCCTATCAAAGCACCTGCTGAGTCAAGGTCCATAGCATCCTTATTCCCATGTGATTCCTCAACTGTAGCTTCTTCTGAATCACACCCGCTTTCTGTTTGATTAGAATCTAATTCAATGTTAACAGAGACATTATGTTCCGATTTTGATTTGCTTTTGTATACGGAAGCAGAGGATGACAGCACAGATGAGGGTAATAGACACCAGTCACCCAATTGCCAATTTGCATGAGCAAAACAAGACAACAATTTTAAGTTTTTTGGACTCTGCTCCTCAGCTGGGGCAGTAGAAGAAAATGGCCCGTAACCTGCAGATGCTATCCAATAAACAAACACTGATCCAACTGTAACATTGGTGACAGTGCCTTCTAACCTGTTTGCTTTCCACAAGCCAGACAGCCATCTAGCCATCTTGAAGATTGATGAAGACTTGGCCCTTACACGTTGCCCGGGGTAGTAAGGGAAATGCCCATCTTCAAGAATATTCTTTGAAATGGGTTTAAGATTCATTGGATCTGCTTTGGAGACTTTACAAACTGAGCCGTCATCAAATAAGACAGTCACATTATCCAAAACATCATCAATTCTTCCTAACCAAGGCCCGAGCACCACATAATCACCAACGGTGAAATCTCTAATACGCTTTAAGTCTTTTGATGAGATCTCTTTTACTACAGATCCATCATGGGCCAACAAATCCACAGATATATTGACATCAACCACAACACCCACTTGCCCAGTAGGATCAGAGGCAGCAGCTACAAAATCACCATGTAAAAACCCACGATCAATAACTTCTACCTCACTGAAATTCTGAGTGGACTCAGATTCATCCTTCCAGAGTACACGTATCTCGTTAGCCTGAAGTGCGGCAGTTTTACCATGCACAGAAGCATCATTCCTATCAGAACTTCTGCGACCATTATTACTTTCATCACCCTCCTCAACATCACCATCCTCATCCTCACTATCATCCTCATCGTCAGTGACTCCGCTATCTGAATCCGAATCTGAATCTGAATCACCATTAACTTCCGTCACAATCCCAATTATCCCACTACTTTTATTCTTCACAACATCTTGTCTATAAATTTGCATGGTATTACTTTTCTTACAAGAAAGCTCATCAGGTTTCGCCTCATTGTTTTCAGAAAGTGCTTCATGTTGTTGAACTTCCATCTAAAATTATAAAACATCAATAACATAAGACTGTCGTTCTATTCTAGTGTTCATATTCAACTCAAGTTCAGCAATTGAAACATTAAAATAAAATAAAAAAGAACCAAATCCAAGTTATACTTTTAATTTTAAAAGTTTAACCTTTTTCATAGTTTCAAAATGTACTTGGCAGCATGGTTCAAAAATCTATCCTTAACTAAATAACCATAAACAGAAACGTTCACAAGACGTTTGAATAAGGGCCTGTTTGGATGAGCTTATCTTCTGCCATAAATTTTGTGACACTGTTTGGGAGACTTAATCAAAACAGTTTATGACATTCTTCGTAAATTTATTTCAACTTACTTTCATAAATTCTTCAAAATAGCTAATGAAAACATCTTATAACATATATAACAACAATTTAAATTTTTTTTTATCTTTTGTTATAAAAATAGCTTATGCGAGCTTATTTTGATAAGCACTTGTGCTATAACAGGCCCTAATAGATTAAACAAACTCCAAATTCATTCTGGATCTGAAATCAGGTGACAGAATCAAACAAAAACACAGTTTACCTCCCAATCATAACACAGTTTGTGAATTCAAATTAAAACGCAAACAATCATTATCATCATCATCATGAATAAACCGTTATATTTAAATTAGACGAAAACCTAATAGAATCAAAATCTTTAAAAAACGCGGATTAATTAATTAACATACCCTAAGGTAGCTCAAACAATCAAAAGAAATTGAAAAATTGATTCAACATTTAAAAACGAATGAGCTAGGTATCGGCGTTGCGAGAGGTTAATGATTGAGGAAAAACGAATTCGAAATGGAGAAAGAAAAATGAATATTAGGCGAAAATTAAAAAGATAAAAACAATAGAAAAACCTACAGCTGGGGTTAGAAGAGAGAGAAGCTTACGAAGAAAGAAGAACGAGGTCGCGTGTATCAGATGAAGACGATGACGATGAAGAAGGAAATGAATGATGGAAGAACGAGAATATTTGTTGCAGAGGTGTAAGGGCAATTTCGTCATTCTAATTGTTTTTTATTCCCTTCTTTTTATGTGGGTAAACCCTCGTTGGATCGGATCGGGGCCGTTCGTTTTAAACACTTTGTTCAATTCAAGCTAAATTCATTTATTTCTTTTCACATATTAACAAAATCAATTACATGTTTATTTTTATGACATAATATAAAATAAGTTAATTCGTATTAATTTTCGCCTAGTCACAAAAATGATTTATTTCATGTTTATTTGAACATCAAATAGTGGAGTGACTTAAAGCTTGTCTCAAGATTTATTTTTATCATTAACAAATCGCAACAATTTAATTGTTATACACTCACAGTGTAAATATTTTTTATATTGTCAGTTAATCGCAATTGTTAATTTAAGTGAAATATTTAACTTTTATTTTAATCACTTAAAAAATAATATCAACGGATGATTATGATGCGTTAGTAGTATAAAACTTTTTAAATGCATAACAATTAATCTCAATTAATATTAGTTATTTAATTGTTTATATATATATATATATATATATATATATATATATATATATATATATATATATATATATATATATATATATATATATATATATATATATATATATATATATATATATCTTCCTCTATTACTACTTTGTCGCTTTGTGCTGGAAAGCTAGAACAGGAGAACAAAGACAACATACATAAATGTGTTTCTGATATAGATTTGATGCACTTCTACGATGTCGATAGAGCTTACGCATACTCTGAGCTCATTGTGCTTACGGATTTAAGGCATTTTTGTTATTCTGAAACAGCTTAAAGCACCCCGTTTGCATAAATGTGTGTGAGATATTGGATCGAGCTCTAGTGTTGTCGACTAGGAGACAAGCATGAACTTGAAGTTGGTTCACATGTTGATGTCGAAGTGTTATATGTTGTAGTTGAAGTTAGTTCTAGTATGTAATGTCGAATTGTAATGTCGAATTAAGCCTTGTGTTATGGATCCAATTATTTAGTTAGCTTGTTGTGTAAGTTAGTTGGCTAGTCTATAAATAGGTTAGATCTCTCAGGTTGTTGAGAGAGGTCAATTGTGTTATTCACTGGTTGTTTGTACCCTAATTAAGTAAGTGAATAGAAAACAATTTGCCCAAAATCATATTCTCCTTCTTTCTTCTTTATTCATTGTGAGACCATTTTTCTACTCCAAAAATATTAAGGTAAAATAACACAGAAATCAGAGTGAATAAATAAATCTCATTAAAAAGCCACTAAAAGGGCGTACATTTCTCAAAATCATCAAAATAGGTCTTTACTCCGTAACTATGGGTTTTCCCCAAAATACATCAAAACATCGTAAACAGCGGAACCCAAAGCATAAATCAAGGTTTCCTCAAAAAGGGAAAATAAGTCAAATAAGTTTAACAGTATAAAATCAAAAATAACTCCTCGCCGGCGTCCACAGCTAAACTTGGTCATCTGCACGTTACCCACGTGGAGGTAACATTCAAATAGGCAGGGTGAGTAAAATAATTCATAATAATCAATGTATAACAATTAATGCATAATGACATCATATTTATATTCAACACATTGATATCCTTCACATATGTCTCGAAGGCCACAACATCATAATTCATACAAAAATACTCATAAATGCAATGCGACACAACTCAATGCATGTGGTACCAATCATCACAGCACGATGGACACTGGCCATCGACCCTCCATAGATCCCCATCAATAGGATCGATTCTGCTAGAGAACCGGAGCACATCAAAATACTTCACATCCGCACAGTGGAATTGAAGTCAAAGTAATCGAGGTCCTGAACCGAAGTCCGGATGCACATGAATGCATGATGCACACGTCACAAATCATCCTCATAATAACATCATAGGTGCATCATCATTCATCATATTCATCACCATCAAACGTCATAATTCGTCAACATAGTCATCATCAACACATAAATCATCAAATCTCATGTTATGACATAATTCATCATAATCATCGTCATACCTCATGTCATCAAGGCTCATTATAATAATCATCAAATATCATATCATCATAATACATCATATTAATCATCATACAACATATCATCATAATTCATCATATTAATCATCATACAACATATCATCATAATTCATCATATTAATGATCATACAACATATCATCATAATTCATCATCATAATCAATCTCACACGTCATGGTAATCGTCATACAATCACATACAATTCACATTGAGCTCATAGACATATTCATATTAACCCATCGTGTTATCACCCAGTATCACATATTAATTCCTAATATTATCTCACATTATCTCATATTAATTCATCAAATTACACTCGCGGTAATTCCCATACTATCTTCTATTAATCACATTAACCTCACTGTCATACTCATAGTAACTCATCACAGAAATCCCAGAATCAAACATCACGGCATCGCTGCACACGATCAATATTAGCGAAACTCTGCTACATTCGCTGACATGCTCGTTAGGCGAGTCTTCACTGGCATGCTCGATAGGCGAGTCTTCGCTGGCATGCTCGCTAGGCGAACAGTGCGATGACAGCAAAAACCTATTACGCACCATAACTGATTTTCACCCAAAACCCAAAAACTCATACGATTCACATACCCAATGCCCCCAAAACATCCCCAAATCATCCCTAAGGTCATACGGCGATAAAGGCACAAAACCTACGGTTTATTAGGCCAATCCGGGGACCTATTCATCTTCTAATTTGCAATCCCTCTATAATTACTCTAAAGTCATCATAATTTCAAATATCAAAATACTCTTATCTCTTATGGTCAGATACATAATAATCTAAGGTTTTTAGCCACAAAGGCCTAAGGCTTCCTAATTCTCATGTTACCCATCAAACAGTCTGTAATACCAACCACTGGCCATAACCTCAGAGTCTTATAATCAATTCCTCTAATTTCTCATAATCACCCCAAAATCCCTTAAATCTTAAATCAACAACAAACCATAAACACATCTAAAGGAATACATAGAAAACCATGAAAAACGATACTCCCCATACCTTAGTCGATTCGCAACTTTCACGATTGCCTACGGGAACCTTCTGCCTCCAATATTTCCTTCAGAGCTCTGGCCACCACACTTTCTCGGTTAACACAAAATGGATTCTAATTTCCCTTCAGAACTCAATTTTGTCACACCTAGTCTTGGGCCTCACAAATTGGGCTTTTCCCTCATTACCCTTACTAACTTCTTCAAATGCCCAATTTACCCTTATTTCACTTATATTCATTTTAATTAATAATAATACTAATAAATTAATATATTTACTATTAATCAAATAAATAGTCTAAAAATGCACATTTTCTCAATAATCCACAAAACCACTGAAAACCACCAAAATACGAATATTCTCAATTAAATAATTAATTAAAATATTCCGATTAAATTTGGAGTGTTACATTCATTCTCTTATCTCAAGCCACAAGGTCTCCATCATCATCAAGGCATATCGCTCAACCACTTGAATCAAGAATACAAGCATTGATTCTCCACCTCTTATCTCATGGATAGCTATCTAAGGTTTTGGTTCAAATGGAGATATGTGGCTAGTTTTATGGCAACACATGATTCTAAAGCTCAACACACACCTTGGGGGTTCCTTACATGGATTATGTGTCATCAAAAGCCATCACAAGAGCCTCGGTAAGTGGAAATGATCTTAGGATTTTATCTGGTCAACAAAAGTCAATTGTGATTCAATTGGGTCAAGATCTTGGATCTCAAGATCAATCAAGGGCATGATAAGTGATTTCATGTGTTTGGGACAAGAATAATCAAGAAGGGGTCATCAAAAAGATCAAGATATTGCTAAGTTAGGGTTTTAGAGTTTTTTTTAAGTGTAAAATCCCCTCTTTTAGCACTTAGCTTTCTTGGCAACTTTCATCATGATACAAGCTCCATCTCAGTTTTCATCAAACATGAGATTTGTCCCTTGTTCTCCAAGCTTTCTTTTGAGTACAAAAACTCCTCCATTGGATCTACGCACATCAATTTATGATGTTTTCAATTTGGTTTTACCAAGGAAAAAAGGTTTAGAGGACACCAAAGGACCATCCTCTTCCATGACAAGTTTCATGTGGATCCAAGCTTTTTTTTAACTTTCTTCAAACATAAAGTTTGTTCTTCATCGTCTAAGATTTCCAAAATGTGTGAGAACTCATCATTTCCATGTGTGGAGCTTAAGCTATGATCCTTCCTAGTCAAGATCATTTTGGATGATCTAGTTTTGGATTATTCACTTCAAGGTCAAATTCATGAACTTCAAAGCTTCAAATCAAGTTACCTATAACATGAAACTTGTGCCTTAAGAGGTTGTCAACACCATGACCTCAAATTTTATGTCATTTGATTATTTATAAGGTAAGTTGATGAATGATACACATGAATACATGGATAGGTGACCTAGTTTGAACCTTCTTTCTTGTCAAGCCATAATCTTGGTTGTTTTTGCTTCTCTTTTGTACCATATCATCATCATGTCATAAAAAAATAATCCTTACCCAAAATGAACAAACATATCTTCATATTTTCAACCATTTTTAAGCTTTTACACCATATGTGGAAAATCAACAAATCATCTCACAAGTCCATGTTCTTTCATCCTGTTGAGAAATAGTTTATCCTAACTCAACCCTACAAAACCGGTTGGTAGAGTGAGTATTTCCTCCACTTATAAACACATGTTCATGTCATATATTGTCCGATGTGGGACTCTTAACACACCCTCTCACGCTCAGGACTAGACAACTGAAGCATGGAAATAAATTATGGGTGACCCGATAGTGGAAACCATAGAAGATGGCCCATCGGATCTTAAACGAGGCTCTGATATCATGTTGAGAAATGTGGTTGGGCCTAAATCAACCCTACATTAAGTTAGGCCAAACAATTTCTCAACATGGTATTTAGAGCCTGCTAGGAAGGCAATTCTTTTTTCGTCGTGCTTTACCCGGTTGACCCACTGTCTTTTGGTGAGATTTTTTTTTACAAACCTGTTATCATTCTGGTTCGCCTTTCACTTTTCAAAATTCTTCGGTAACCCCTACCACCACTGTCGTCGGTACTGTTCTGACAAAACTTTCGACGATGTTGTCGCTTCTTTCATATTCTGCATGAAATCTTTATTTTCCTGTGCTTATGTGTCTATTATTTTGCAGGTAACATGCCTTTAGCGTAGAAGCGGATGATGAAGCATGCCTTGGGGAAGATGAAAAGTGGTGCTACCCAAGTTAAAAGTCATCTCGGCCAGCGGATAGTTCCTCCTACAACCGGTTCAGGGACATCATCCTTTACTCCTCCGCCTCCCCGGACATCGCCCCTGCCCGTGAGTTCTAGGACCAAACATCCTCGGGATAACGAGGTTGTGGACCTCAACCGGGAGTCTGCTAAGAGTAAGTACGAGCTTCCCCCCTATTTTCTTGACAGGAAGTTTTTCGAGGGGGCCCCTCTATCTGTTCCTCGGGTGGAGTCCTTGAGGCTTGAAGAAATGGATCATCTTGCTAAGGGGGCCAGTCTTGCCCAGGATGTCTTTGCCTTTGAAAATTCTGGCAGGCACACGATGGATGTTATTACCAAAGTTATAACATCCACTATGACATTGACTACTGCACTAACTATTTAGACTGTAAATGAAAGCAGTAAATAAAACAGCAATTGTTCACCCAGTTCAGTGTCAACAACACTTACATCTGGGGCCTACCAAGCTAGGGAGGAATTTCACTATCAGCAAAATCAATTCAAAGTCAAACAACCAGTTTGCACTTCTCACTTAATCTCTACCCAATGACACTTCAACCTAGAGACACTCTAGACCTGAGTATACCCACTCACTCCCCCTTAATTATACAACAATGATATTATACAATTACAGAAATCAATATGAAGAGACACTTCATACAACCCTTGATCTTGCTTCACAGCTTTGATCAAGGAACTCACACACTCTTGCTTCACAGCTTTGAGTGAGACACAACCTAGAATCTACCTAACCAAAGCAATTATCAACCAGACAATTACTTGGATTACAAGTATTCCTAAACAGACTTTTATACGTGAAGACTAGCCTTCTTCATTTCCTAGGACTCTTTGCTTTGCACTCTCTATTCTTCTGTCAATAGCTACTCTTCAGAGTTGCTTCTTCTGATATTTATAGCAGCTGCAGTCTTTTGGGCCTTGGTGCATAAATTAGGTTTTATCCATAATAAAACCTCTCTTCAGAATTCTGCATGCTTGCCACTTTAATCAGGCATATATTAGATCCCCTAGGGCTTCTAAAATGTCTCCTGCATTCCAGATTGAGCTTCTGGTTTGTTTCCTGAGTTCTAGCTACCAGAATAACAAACATGTGCTTGATGTCACACGACCTATGTCATAACATTGAGTATGACATCCAGATTAACTTATAGTTAACTGTTTTAACTTGCCCTGCACAGTCCATATTATGAATGTACCAACATCATACATGACATTCATACATACACTAATGTTATGCCACAAAATGCAGCCAAACAATAGCACTTACAAACTCCCCCTTTGGCAAATTTTTGGCTAAAACACTCTGTACTTACACCAGAGATTTACACAGCAGAAGACTTAACATAGGTCATGTCATGCAGGAAAGTTACTAACTGCTCAAGCTCTCAGAGTCCTCACAGTTGGCTTTCAGCCCTGTTAGCACTCACCTTGTTAACCATCTGATAGTTCTCACTTCAGATGTCACTCCCCCTCAACTGATGCAATTATCAGCTAGGCATTTTATCTGCACATCCTGTAGTCATACAGATATCCAGTCTGAACTGGATGTTATGACATTCAACATAACCTTCTGATGTCACACGCACCTGTGCTACTCCCCCTGAAGGGATGCACACTGCTCTCATTCTGCTCACACTTTGCAGACACATATATGGTTAGCATCCTAGTTCTACCATACAATCCTACTCAAACTAGGCATTCACAAAAAACAACACTAGCAATTGTTATCACATACACATCAGCAACACCTGTAAGCATGCAAGTATACTATCATATGCACTGTGGTACATATGCTCTGGCTAGTCTTCAACTTGTTCTACCACCTGCTGTTTTCTGTCATACTCAGCACAATAGTATACTAACAACACTCCTCAGTTGTTCTGTTATCACACATTTCTTCAGCAACACCTGTTTTTACACCTGCAGACATTATAATCTCACATGTACAATAGTACACATGACATGCACAATCACAGCTCATAGAGCAAGTCTTCCACATGTTATTCCCTTGCTATACCTGTTGTTTTCTATCACTTCTCTCCCCCTTTTTAGCCACAAATTAAGATCCAACTAATAACTAGCATAGATCGTAAAGTGTAACAATACATATGTTTGGGGTTACATGACAAAACTACTCATAGAGAGCATCACACACAAAATTCATGCTGTCAAAATACAAGGAAAAAATTCAGCATACTTCAACACCTCAGCAGCAGTCTGAGACACACGCCCTGTCATCAATCTTTTTCATCAGAGGATGAACTAGAGTCACTGTTATCCAAATCTGACAGAGATATGTCTTTATTTCCATCATACGAGTCCTCTGGAATATCTTCATCTGGACCCCAGATAGCTAGAGGCACTGTGAATCCCTTAACAAGCAGTCATTTCTTAATGATATTGTCAGCAATTTCCCCCATAGATTTTTTCATGTATGTCGTGCCTTCCATGTTCATTATGCTCCTAAGTTGCTCTTCAGTGGGAGGAGGATACTTGCGCTTTGGTTTCTCAGTCAAGGGAGGCGTATCTTTGGGAAATTTGGGAGGGGACTTAGAGGAAGATCCTTCATGATGGGAGACCATGTTGTTGTCGTGAATGAGGGTCTGGGAGAGATGTTGAAAGATAATGGGGGCGGCGAGACACGTTTGTGTGAGATGAAGAGCTTTATTGGTCAAGGTCTTGGACTGCATTGAATTTGTAAAACTCTCACGTGTCATTAATTACTATGCATCCTCTATATGGTTCTCAAATGGAGCATCACCTAGAGCCTTTGTGCAGATGTCAGCTAGTAGTGACTTACTGGGCACATGCTCCAGTGAAATTACTTTGTATTCCACATGCCCCATGTGCTTAGTTCTGTTGTGCTGGATTGGTTCATAGTACAATGTCATGACATCCCGATTGACATTGTATATGGTTAATATTTGCTTCATCCAGACCAGCTGAGAGTATCTGCTACCTGCTGCTCTATGTTCAACTTCAACAATGTGTTTCCTTATGAACCAAGACATTAGGTTGCTCTCTAAGAAAAATCATCCACCATATGTGCTATTTCTGCCATCACAGTACCCAGTCAAGGTAGGATCATACTCATGAGACCAGAGTATGCCATAGTCATTCACATTTTTGAGAATCTTGTCCACTTGCTTCATGTGACTGTCCTCATGGTTTGCTTGATCCTTAGTACCTACACCAACAGTAATGTCAGGTCTGCTGACTTTTTGATGTAGAAGACTTCCTGCCAGACTCTTGTACAAGATTTGACCATCTTTTGACATCTTCAGATGCGTATGCACATATGTTCTTTTGTGGTTAACATTGTCCAACCCAACCTTTTTGTTAATGCTTTTGGTGTACTGACTTTGTGAGAGCCATATAGGGTCCTTTAGTTGCATGACTTGTATCCCAAGAGAGGAGATTACTTTTGCATACAGACTCATCTCAGACTCAGATTGTATTTGATTAGCATATTGGTTTATCATCTTCTCCACCTGTGTATGAGAAATCATGAGTTTGCCATCCTTATTGTTAGCAAGAAGGGTCTTGTTTATTCCTACATGGTCAGTAAGAGACTTAGTCAGCCTTTCATGCCAAACCCTGAGCACTTGTTTCACTCCATATGGAGCATTCTTCAATTTGTACACATTGTTTAGTTGCTCAGGTTCATCAAAACCCTTGGGTTGTTTCACGGATACTCCCTCATTTGAGTATCCACTTAGGAGGACGCTCTTAATATTCAGGAAGTAAGTAGTTCCCAGTATCAATCTCATTGATTATAGCCTAGCAACTAGTGCACTGGTATCATTAATTCCTTCTACCAGTCTGGCCTTGTTTCTGACTATTCTTCCTTGTTTATCAGAATTTATCTTGTAACTCCCCTTAGTTCCAATTATTTTAGGTCCATCTGGGCTTGGTTCCAATTCCCATACTGTATTCCTTTCAAGCTGATCTGAGTCCATATTTATGTTATTCTGAATGTCACAATATAAGGTCATAACATTCTTAGTGACATTGCCCTTCTTATGCTGACCATTTGCCATGGACTTCATAAGCTTCCAATATACCAGGTCCAGGTTTCTAAGATGATCATCCTCAGAATGTCTTTTCATGGTTTGCCTATCAACCCCATAGCCTGTTGTTCTGTCCAGAGGAACTTTATAAGTTCCACTTACTGATTCTTTGGTTATGGCCTTCCTTATTCTTTGAGGGTGTCTGCCTTTGTCCAAGCTTATTTGATCCTTCTTTTCTATATTGATCAGTCCTGGTAGGTTCTGTAACACCCCACTTCCCAAAACAATTAAAATAATAAACATTATAAATAAACATCAAAGTATTTCTTCCCAAGTGGGATATCACATAGCAAAACCAACATTTCCTTTAAAAAGGTTTTCTCCAAAATACAGCGGAAAATAACAAAATAGTAAAATCCAACAAAGTTTTGATACGTTCACAGGAAAATAAAATACAAGTTCAACAGACAATAACAAAACACCCAAGTCCCGTGCTACGTATCACACACACACACACATACACACACACACACACACACACACACACACACACACACATACGTACATCACACACACACACACACACACACACACACACACACACACACACACACACACACACACACACACACACACACACACACACACACACACACACACACACACACACACACACACACACACACACACACACACACACACACACACACACACACACACACACACACACACATATATATATATATATATATATATATATATATATATATATATATATATATATATATATATATATATATATATATATATATATATATATATATATATATATATATATATATATATATATATATATATATATATATATATATATATATATATATATATATATATATATATATATATATATATATATATATATATATATATATATATATATATATATATATATATATATATATATATATATATATATATATATATATATATATATATATATATATATATATGTCATACACCAATTAACCGTACATCACATAAACATTAAGGAATTCACTTCCTATCCCCACTCGTACACCCTACGTTCACCACTCACCATCCCTACCACTTATCATGATCAAATGGGATCCTACGAGACTAAGGCTCAAGGAAAAACAGCACCAAAACCACATTTTGCTGCTACGTTCGCTGGGACATTCGCCAGGCGAAGCCCCGCGGCGAACCTTCGCTGTCGTTCGCCAGACGAACCTGCTGGCGTAGCCCCTTTCCACTATCGCGTATTCACCAGGCGAACCTTCGCTGGCCACACTCGCCAGGCGAAGTTCCTACCCTTTTGGTCTGGGATTTAATTCAGAATTACTCGCTAACACTCGCCTCCATTCGCCAGGCGAAGCTTCGCCAACACTCGCCAGGCGAAGCCCAGCGAATGCTGCGATATACCAAAAATCCTCACAGTTCTGCAGTGCCATCTAAGCCAAATCAGTCTAACTTTCTACTTCCAACTCACATCCTATTATCAGTACCAATAGTGTACGTAATTCAAATCAATCGCTTCCTAATCCATATTCCAAAATCAACACTTAAACATTTTATCGATACATCAAAAGGTCACACAGAACTTCCCTAAACCGTAAACACGACCTATACACTAAACTCACCAAAAACAACAATTCATCAACAATCCAAGCACATCATATATCGATTCATCATTATCAAATGCTAAATATCAACATCAATCAACAATTATCAACATGCCAATATAAAACTTCATATATCGACATGTTCCTACGGGGTTAAGGAAATCCCCTCTATCCTATATATGTATGAACCATCCCAATCAAGTTTCTCCCCCTTACCTGGATAATTGCTCTGATCGGTGGAAATCCTCCTAGATTGGATCGCTTGACTATCTCTCTTCTCCTCTATTCTTCGTATCTCTTTCTCCCAACTTTTTCCAATTCTCTCGTATCCTTTTCTCTTCTCCCTTTTCTAATTCTTTTTTATTTCCCTTCTTACCCCTTCAGCTTCTATTTTATTTAATCCCAACTAATAATAATAATAATAAAATAATATAATAATACTAATATTAATAATAATATTAATAATAACAACAATAATAATAATATTATTATTATCTCTCCAATAATCATAATAATGCTAATAATAATAATAATAATAATAATAATAATAATTAAATTATAAGATTAATACTATTATATTACTATTATCCATTATATTATTATATCTACACCAAATCACCGCCAACAATCCTCCCATATCAGGGACACCCACCCTTCATAATCAAACATGCCCCCACTAAAAAGGGTACACTAATATTTAATAAATAAAATAATACTTAAAATGACTAAATAATTAAAATGGGTGTTACAACTCTCCCCCACTTTAATTATTTCCGTCCTCGAAAATTACCTGATAGGAACAATTCTGGATACGCTTCTCGCATCCTGCTTTCCAACTCCCAGGTCACACTGCCTCCCGCAGCACCTCCCCACGCTACCTTCACCAAAGGTATTTCCTTCCCTCGGAGCTGTTCCATCTTACGATCTTCGATCCCCAACGGCATCGTCTCCACAGTAAGATTCTCCCGAACCTGAACATCATCCCTCGGAATCACATGAGATGGATCCGAAACATACTTTCGCAATTGCGACACATGAAACACATCATGCAAGTTCGACAACTCAGGCGGCAACGCCACTTTATAAGCCACAACACCAATTCTCTGCAAAATTTGATACGGTCCAATAAACTTAGGATCCAACTTCTTTGACTTCAACGCCCGACCTACACCAGTCACCGGGTTAACTCTTAGGAATACGTGATCACCTACACTAAATTCCAACTCTTTCCTCTAGTTATCATGATAACTCTTCTGCCTACTCTGAGACGTCTTTATTTTCTCACGAATCATCTGAATTGTCTCAGTAGTTTGCTGTACAATCTCTAGTCCAAGTACCACACTCTCACCAGTCTCATACCAACATAGAGGAGTCCTACACCTCCTCCCATACAAAGCCTCAAACGATGTCATTCCAATACTAGAATGATAATTGTTATTGTACGTGAACTCAATCAATGGTAAATGAGTATCCCACGCACCACCCTTTTCCAACACACAAGCTCTCAGCAAATCCTCAAGCGACTGAATAGTCCTCTCTGACTGACCATCAGTTTGCAGATGATAAGCTGAACTCAACTTCAACTTAGTACCCAGAGCTTCCTGCAAGCTCCTCCAAAATTCCGAAGTAAACCTCAGATCTCTATCCGACACAATACTGGACGGAACACCATGTAACTTCACAATTACCCGAATATAAATCTCCGCTAGCTTCGTCAACGAGAAACTAATATTGATCGGCACAAAGTGTGCAGACTTCGTCAATCAATCCATAATCACCCATATAGCGTCAAATCCTCTCGCCGTATTCGGCAAACCGGTAACAAAGTCCATAGTTATACAATCCCATTTCCAAACCGGAATTTCCAACGGTTGCATAAATCCAGAAGGTCTCTGGTGTTCTACCTTCGACTTCTGACACGTCAAACAGGCATACACAAATTGAGCTATATCTCTTTTCATACCAGACCACCAAAATAATTTCTTTAAATCATGATACATCTTCGTAGCTCCTGGATGGATACTCAGACTACTACGATGTCCTTCACTCAAAATCAACTTCTTCAATTCCTCATTATCTGGTACGCAAATTCTGCCTCTAAATCTCAACACACCTGTACTATCCATTTTAAAATCCCTATCATAGTCACTTCCTACTCCAGACATCAAATCCACTAATTTCACATCTAACTTCTGGTTCTCCCTAATTGTATCCAAGAAGTCATTATTCACCTGCAACATACCCAACATCACACTATCTGTCGTAGTCTCACAAACCATGCTCAAGTCTCTGAACTGTTCAATTAACTCAATTTCTTTCACCATCATAGTCGACATATGAATTGCTTTTCTACTCAAAGCATCTGCCATTACATTGGCCTTTCCTGGATGATAAATTAAACTGAAGTCATAATCCTTCAAAAATTCCAACCATCTTCTCTGCCTCATATTTAATTCTTTCTGATCAAACAGGTATCTCAGACTCTTATGATCACTAAACACTTCAAATCTCGACCCATACAAATAATGCCTCCAGATTTTCAACATAAAAACAACTGCAGCTAATTCGAGATCATGAGTCGGATAATTTCGCTCATGCATTCTCAATTGCCTCGAAGCATACGCTACCACCTTACCATTCTGCATAAGAACTCCGCCTAATCCCATTTTAGACGCATCACAGTACACCACAAAAGGTTCACTCGGTGTCGGCAACACTAACACCGGTGCCGTAGTCAACCTCTTTTTCAACTCTTCAAAGCTTTCTTCACACGCAGCATCCCATACAAACACTTGGTTCTTCCTCGTCAACTGAGTCAATGGCAACGCCAAATTAAAGAACCCTTCAATAAACCTTCGGTAGTAACCGGCCAAACCCAAAAAGCTTCTAATCTCCGTCGCTGTCTTCGGCGGTTCCCACTGCAATACTGCACTCACCTTTGACGGGTCTACTGCTATACCATCACCAGATATTACATGCCCCAAGAAACTCACCGTCTTCATCCAAAAGTCACATTTTGATAGTTTAGCAAACAACTTATTATCTTTCAACACCTGCAAGGCAATCCTCAAATGTCCTGCATGTTCTTCATCAGACTTAGAATAGATTAGTATGTCGTCAATAAATACAACAAGGAACTGATCCAAATAAGAATGGAAAATCCTGTTCATATACTCCATAATACTCCCGGCGCATTAGTCACTTCGAAAGGCATTACAGCATATTCGTAATGTCCATGTCGAGTCCTAAAAGTTGTTTTCTGAATATCACCTTCTTTTACTCTGATCTGATGGTAACCCGATCTCAAGTCGATCTTACTGAACACTCGAGCTCCCACCAGCTGGTCCATCAAATCATCAATCCTCGAGAGAGGATACTTATTCTTAACTGTCACCTTATTCAACTGACGGTAATCGATGCACAGACGCATACTACCATCCTTCTTCTTCACCAATAACACTGGAGCTCCCCCACGTCGACACACTCGGTCTAATAAACTTCTGATCCAACAATTCTCCAATCTGAGACTTCAACTTGGATAACTCTACCGCAGACATCCTGTACGGCGCCATAGAAATAGGCCTCGTACCAGGAATAAGATCCATACTAAATTCCACTTCTCGCGTCGGAGGAAATTCCGTAATGTCGTCCGGAAACACTTCCGAAAACTCATTCACCACTGCTAATCCCTCCACTGACGCTTTGCTATCCACCGATAATGATGCAAATAAAGCAAACACTTTGGCTTTGTCTTCCAACAAGGTCCTCAATTCTTTACTAGACAAAGAATATGCTAAAGCTTCCTCTTCTGGAGTCAGGAACAACAATTCCTTCCGAAAACAATCGATGTAGACTCGGTTGAACTCTAACCAGTTCATACCCAGAATAACATCCAAATTACCAAGTGGTAGACAAATCAGATCCACTCCAAATTCTCTACCGAAAATAGTCAGCGGACACTTCAAACATACTAAAGAAGTAATCACTGAACCAATCGAGGGTGTCTCAATAGTCATTCGTCCCTCAAGAGTAGACGACACCAATCCTATCCTCTTCACACAATCAACAGAAATAAACGAGTGGGTTGCACCCGTATCAATAATAGCAATCAAAGGAATATTATTGATAATACAAGTACCTTTGATAACTCGCTCATCACTGACAGCTTGAGTCTCTGCCAAAGCAAACACTTTACCACCTGCCGGAGATGCCTGAGACCTCTTCGGCTTCTCACAATGGGTACTAATATGACCTATCTCACCATAATTATAACAAGTCGGCATAGTGGCCCTGCAATCAGCTATCACTGGCCTGGCTTACCACACTTGAAGCACTTCTTCACTCCTTCCTTAGTACAATCCTTAACACGATGACCCGAACCACCACACCTGAAACATTTCACATCAGCAGACATGTCCCCCTCTCTAGACTTCTTATCAGTAACAACCTTGTGTTTTCCTCTGTCAGCCGAACCACTGTAAGGAGTGCCACTGAATCTCTGCTTACCCTTACGGGCATTTGCAGCCTTATAATGCGCAATCCTTGCCTGGCTGTCATTGTCATAGATCCTACTCCTGCTCACTAGCTCAGGATAGTTTCTGATCTTCTGACAAGCAATTCCCAGCTTAACTTCTGGAACGCAGTCCATTCTCAAACTTCAGACATTTGGATGTCATCGCATCATTAGTATTGTAGTGAGGACAATACTGCACCAGATTTTCAAACTTTGCAGCATATTTTGCTACAGTCATACCACCCTGCTTCAGTTCCAAGAACTCGATCTCCTTAGCACTACGAATGTCTTCCGGAAAGTACTTCTCCAAAAAACTTTTACGAACCACATCCCAAGTGATAGTAGTTCCTGCAGTCACCCACCTCTGGCGGCAATTATCCCACCAAGCTTCAGCCTCACCCTCCAGCATGTGAGTACCAAACCTCACCTTTTGCTCATCACTGCAATTCATGGTTCTGAAAATCTTTTCAATCGCCTTCAGCCACTTCTGTGCAGCTTCAGGGTCCAAAACTCCTCCTTCAAAGGTCGACGGCTTGTTGCTCCGGAACTGCGCCAAATCTCTAAATTGGTCACCCGCATCTTGGTTCTGGTTAGCAACTGCCTGCGCCATCGCTTGCATAGCAGCAGCCAAAGCATCATCGTTCCTTCCTGCCATACTGCTCAACAATAACAACACCAAGTTAAACGATACACAATCTCTATCCTAAAGGACAAACTCAACTCGACTCAACAACACTGGCCGGATGGACCGACCGGCTCTGATACGAATTGTAACACCACACTTCCCAAAACAATTAAAATAATAAACATTATAAATAAACATCAGAGTATTTCTTCCCAAGTGGGATATCACATAGCAAAACCAACATTTCCTTTAAAAAGGTTTTCTCCAAAATACAGCGGAAAATAACAAAATAGTAAAATCCAACAAAGTTTTGATACGTTCACAGGAAAATAAAATACAAGTTCAACAGACAATAACAAAACACCCAAGTCCCGTGCTACGTATCAGAGCATCCTAGACTCGACTGGCACACCATAATCCAAGCTAGCTAAGTACCTGGATTATCTGTACTCCCGGAAAAGCACAGACCACAACAACAATAGAGGGTTGAGAAAACATGATCAAAATATATATTGGTAATTACATACATGAAATAAGGCAGTAACTACAAAGCATATAACTCATCACCCAACATTCAACAATCACGACATATAGTCCACAATCAACATATACACCATAATGCAAATATGCAACACAACACCATGCATGCGGTGCCGACTCATTGGTTCATTCTATGGAACCCGGACATATCATCTACACCATGATCCACCCTGACCATTCCCCACTCAAAGGAATACGATGAATCACTTACACTCCCCCGAGCAATGAATCATTCCACCACCACTACACCATAATATGCATGACCACAGATGCATACCAATAAACACAAACATACATTGTGCATACGATTCACAGATCACACCATCATACATCACATATAAATATATGCCATACACCAATTAATCGTACATCACATAAACATTAAGGAATTCACTTCCTATCCCCACTCGTACACCCTACGTTCACCACTCACCATCCCTACCACTTATCATGATCAAATGGGATCCTACGAGACTAAGGTGCAAGGCAAAACAACACCAAAACCACATTCTGCTGCTACGTTCGCTGGGACATTCGCCAGGCGAAGCCCCGCAGCGAACCTTCACTGTCGTTCGCCAAGCGAACCTGCTGGCGAAGCCCCTTTCCACTATCGCGTATTCTCCAGGCGAACCTTCGCTGGCCACACTCGCCAGGCGAAGTTCCTAACCTTTTGGTCTGGGATTTAATTCAGAATTACTCGCTACCACTCGCTAACACTCGCCTCCATTCGCCAGGCGAAGCTTCGCCAACACTCGCCAGGCGAAGCCCAGGGAATGCTGCGATATACCAAAAATCCTCACAGTTCTGCAGTGCCATCTAAGCCAAATCAATCTAACTTTCTACTTTCAACTCACATCCTATTATCAGTACCAATAGTGTACGTAACTCAAATCAATCGCTTCCTAATCCATATTCCAAAATCAACATCTAAACATTCTATCGATACATCAAAAGGTCACACAGAACTTCCCTAAACCGTAAACACGACCTATACACTAAACTCACCAAAAACAACAATTCATCAACAATCCAACCACATCATATATCGATTCATCATTATCAAATACTAAATATCAACATCAATCAACAATTATCAACATGCCAATATAAAACTTCATATATCGACATGTTCCTACGGGGTTAAGGAAATCCCCTCTACCCTATACATGTATGAACCATCCCAATCAAGTTTCTCCCCCCTTACCTGGATAATTGCTCTGATCGGTGGAAATTCTCCTAGATTGGATCACTTGACTATCTCTCTTCTCCTCTGTTCTTCGTATCTCTTTCTCCCAACTTTTTCCAATTCTCTCGTATCCTTTTCTCTTCTCCCTTTTCTAATTCTTTTTTATTTCCCTTCTTACCCCTTCAACTTCTATTTTATTTAATCCCAACTAATAATAATAATATAATATAATAATACTAATATTAATAATAATACTACTAATAACAACAATAATAATAATATTATTATTATCTCTCCAATAATCATAATAATGCTAATAATAATAATAATAAAATAATAAGATTAATACTATTATATTATTATTATCCATTATATTATTATATCTACACCAAATCACCGCCAACAATCCTCCCATATCAGGGACACCCACCCTTCATAATCAAACACGCCCCACTAAAAAGGGTACACTAATATTTAATAAATAAAATAATACTTAAAATGACTAAATAATTAAAATGGGTGTTACAGGTTCCTTCTAGAATCCCACGGGTAACAATTATTCTTGGATCTAGAACCCCTCATTTCCTCCTTACCCTCTTCATTGAGAACCACACATTTGTCTTTGGAAAAATGGACTTTTAAACCTTGATCACATAACTGACTTATGCTCATTAGGTTGACATTTAGTCCTTTAACTAACAAGACATTCTTCAATTTTGGAGCTTTAAGACTATCAAGTTGTCCAACATTTATGATTTCTCCTTTAGCTCCATCACCAAAGGTTACATGACTATATGCATGGTTCTGATTTTAATCAAGTGATCCTCAATTCCAGTCATATGTCTGGAACAGCCACTGTCAAAGTACCAGTCCTCTTTGGTTGGCATCCTTAGGGAAGTGTGAGCTGCTAGTGCAACAGTCTTGACAACCCATTGTCTTTGCTTGTTAGGCACTTCCTTCTTGAGTTTAGCCTGATGCTGCCTCTTGCCAAGCTTGGTATGGTACTGCCTTTTTCCATGTGTAACATGACGCTGCCTTTTTCCATGCGTACCCTGTTTGATTTTTATTTGGCTAGGAAATCCATGCAGCCAGAAGCACACAACTTGGGTATGCCTAAGTTTTCCACAGTGGTAGCATCTATGCCCTTGGAATTGTCTCTCGACTTGATTCCAATTTCTGTGTGGAGGATGTTGTAACTTTGGCTGTGACATCCTTTTAAGCTTTTGAATCTCAGGCTGCAACCTCTTGAGTTTCAAGACAGGATTTTGTT